>APFE031046873.1:51447-78467 GCA_000404065.3 Pinus taeda | reverse complement strand
CCCTCTCGATGAAGATTTTATCTTTCAATTGTAGAGGGTTGGCTAGCCCCGAGAAAAAATTAGCCCTGAAGTGACTATTTCTGTCTGAAATGGTCGATGTGATTTTCTTACAAGAAACCCTATGTATGGCAACTTGATCATACCCATTCTACAATCATGGTTGCTGGACTGGAACTTCCATGCTCTGGATGCTTTTGGGTGATCTTGTGGGGTCACTATAGGTTTCAGGAATAGGACAATTGATATAAGGAACATCTATGGTGGTGGTGGATTCATCGTGTTGGCATTATGACACAAGTTTGGCACAGGTTTGGCTCGATGTCATAAGTGTTGTCCTTGATGGAAACTCACTCAAGTAGCAGATTACAAGTTCAGGCTCTCAAAATAGTAGAAAATGAGAGATCCCCAGGTTCCTGTTTCACAACGCTACAATCATCGGTGGGTTCTGCAAGTGCGCTGACCAAAAGGTGTAGACATGTCCGCAAGTGTACCGAACAAAAAGTGCAGACATAAAATACATGCACTTTCATGCAGAGAGAAACGCGCACACGTGGGTTAGTCCATGGTATTTAGTCCGACATTTTTGATCATATGGTTTTGGTCCGTGGTTTTGCATCTAAAGTATTGAACCCAGGTTTTGGGTCCCTAGTATTGGATCTCTATGGTTTTGGACCATGGTTTGAGAAAGGCCTAGACTATAAAAAGGAAAGGAGATCATTTAGCTGAAGACAAATGTGTGGAATATCTTAAGAAGAGCAAGATTTGAAATTCTGGCGATCGGTTGGTGAGGTATAGTTGGACCTGAATCAAGGAGAAACTTGAGCATTACAAGGTGGATCTACTGATGGGTCGAGATCTCTTTGGCACATGGTCAGATCTGTAAGTCTGATAGTCTGGGGTATAATTGAAGTCTGATGAATTAACTATACCCAGAGGTCGGCAGGCTAGACACAGCACAGGTGTGGAGGTCTGCAGGGTCGACACAACGCAGGTGTGGTGGTCCACAGGCTACATACAGTGCGAGTGCGGAGGTCCGCATGTTCGAGAACAGCACAGGTGCGGAGAACCGTAGGCTCAACATAGTGGAGGTGTGGATATCTGCAGGTTTCTATTGGTGAAGTTGCGGACTTTTCTTGAAATATGTTTTAGCTACTTTTGTTTATTATTACAGTGTTCAAGGTTCTGAATTGGTGTCTAGTTGTTGTGTGCTAAGAAATTATTGATTCAGTATTTGTACAAGGAAGTTGGTTGATTGAAAATCTATTTGATGTTTTATTGATATTCATGGATCTAGTTTGAAAATTTATGAAACGTGGTCCCTGGAAGAAAAGAGAAGGTTGAAGCCTTTAGTAGGTCAGCACTTACGTACTAGTACCTTAGCTAGTACAAGAGCTAAGGGGGTTGTAGCTCCCTTCTAGGAGAGTCTGGAGAACGAGAGAAGGTTGTAGCCTTTTGCAGGTTGAAGCCTGCGTGCTAGTATAAGACTGCACCAGTACAAAATCATTGTAAAAATAAGTTTCTAATTCCACCCACATTGGGTTTCCACCTTATATCTTGTGTTCTTTGGTGTGACTGTCTGCTCTATTTTTCCTGTTCTTGTTTATTGTTATATGGTTCTGACACACTGATTAATGATCAACATCTGAAGAATAAATTAAATTATAAGTCTGAAAGGTATACGCAAGTTTCATTAGGCAGATCTGCAAATAGTTGTATAAATTGAAAAAGAATTTGATAATATTGATTCACCCCCCCTCTCAGCATTATTTTCAACAATTGGTATCAGAGTAGGTCCTTCAGGAAATGCTTGATTGCTTGAAGGAAGATCTATCATCATGAGCTACTATGAAAAGGAAGCATCTATCAGGCCACTAATTTTTGATGGGAGCAACTTCATCTATTGAAAGGCAAGAATCACTGCCTATCTTCAATCTCTTGGTACAAAAGTTTGGGATATTGTGGAAACAGGATACACATTTCCATCAGCAACTCCTATAGATGCAATTGGTAAGAAGCAGTATGAAACAAATGCAAAAGCTATCAATACTCTATTAGGAAGTCTATCTCAATCATAACTCGTCAAGGTAAAGAAATATGGGACAAGATCGTTATGAGCTATGAAGGAGATGAACAGGTAAAACAAGCAAAATTACAAACTCTTAGAATTCAATATGAAAGTCTCGGAATGCATAATGATGAAAGTGTGGCTAGCTATTTCCTATGTATAGATGAGATTGTAAATTGTATGAAAAACTTGGGTGAAGAAATAAAATAAGTTCTTGTGGTTGAAAAGGTTCTAAGATCTTTATCTCCCAAGTTTGATTCAAAAGTTTCTGCCATAGAAGAAAAGCAGAATCTATAGAACCTTACCATGTCACAGCTGCACGGAATTCTAATTTCTTACGAAATGAGAAAAGGAGGACCATCAGACAGGAGAGAAGCTACATTCAAGGCTTCAGGAAAATGAGATTACTATGAGTCAGGACATATGTCAGAAGAAGAGGAAGAATCAAATTTTGTCAAGAACCTTCAACGGGGAACTGGTAGATTCAGAGGTAAGCTGCCTTTCAAATGCTTTGCTTGTGGAAGAGTCGGTCATTATGCTGCAAAATGTCCTCATAAAGATAAACTAGACAAAGGTAAGGAACCTGTTAGATGGAACAAAAAACAGAATAAGAAGAGTTATTACACGCATGAAGACAGTGATGGATTGTCAAATAGTGATGAGGATGAACAAGGTAATGATAGACTTTTGATGGCTTTTGAAGATGATGATTTATTGGATGTTATAAATGAAGAAGGTCTTTATGAAGAAATTTCTAAACTTAAAGTTTCTTTAGAGGAAAAGAATATGATGATAGATACTCTAACATTCCAACTTGCTGAAAAAGATAAACACAATGAAGGGTTAGAATGTGAAATTGTGGGACTTAGAAAAGAAATTGAGAAACAAAAGCCTTCAATCTCGAATTTGCTAAAGGGCCTAAAACTCTAGATGAGATTATCAAAGTGCAATGTTCTCCTCTAATCAAGACTGGCCTCAGATAATCCGAAGAAGCATCTCAAGCTCAGAAGCAAGTGCAAAATCCATCCACCTCCAAACATTATCTTTATGTAGCAAAGAGAAGTGAACAAGTTAAAAGTCGACAACAAAAGTATAATGCAGATCACCAGGGAAATCAGGGACAATTTGCTTCAAGAATGATCAAAGAGTATCAAGTAAATCGGGGACAATCCACGTCAAGGATGAACAGAATCCTCAACCGACCACATGTAAATCATTCTCAATTTGGCTCAAGAATGAATGAAAACTACAACCATATGGTTGGTAGACTTGATAATAACAGGAATTTTTTCAATGCCCAATGTTTCTCTTGTCATAAATTTGGTCATAAAGCTGCTCAATGTGTTGCCTATAAGACCATCATGACTAGGGAAGCTCACAAACAAAGGAGCATGACAGGAAGCATGAAAAGAACCTACAATAACTTCTCTACTCTTGAAAATGAAATATAATGTTTTATCTGTAACAACTTCGGTCATGAAGACTCTGAATGCAGAAGCAGGTTTCGGCAAAAAGCTCAAAAGGAGAAAGCTTCATTAAGTTCCAAAACATGGAAAAAGAAAGAAACACAACTAGAAAGATGTGGGATAGCCTTATATGCGGAAGGATAGGAAAATCAATGGTACATCGATAGTGGATGCTCGAAACATATGATAAGTAATAAAGAAAAAATTCAGTCATATAGTGCCTTAGAAAAGGAAAAGAAGGTCTCATTTGGAAATGACACCCCTACATTCATAAAAGGTAAAAGATCTGTTCGTTTTGAAAGAAAAGGTCAAGGCTAGAAATGTTATGTATGTTTATGGCTTAAAACATAATCTATTGAGTGTCAGTCAGATGTGTGATCAAGGAACTGAGGTAATATTTTGATCAAATGGATGTATTGTTCATGAGCTTGATACAAGAAAAACAGTGATCAGAGGCATAAGAACTCCAAATAACTTATACGTACTCAAGGGAGAACAACAACAATGTTATTTAAGCAAGAATGATGAACACTGGCTATGGCACAGGAGACTGGGGCATCTTACCTTCTCTCAAATTAGGAAAGCATGCGAATATCGGGAAGTTCGTGATCTTCCTGACATCAAAATTCCAGACAATACAATATGCAAATCATGTCAATTTGGTAAGCAGAAAAGAACTAATTTCCTAGAGAAGGAAGGATCAGCTAGCAGGCCACTTGAACTTGTCCACACCGATATATGTGGTCCAACTAGGAAGAGGTCACCTCGAGGAGAAGAGTATTTCATATTTTTCATTGACGATTTTTCAAGGATGTGTTGGATAGGACTCATGAAGTATAATATGAAGCTTTCGAAAAGTTCAAGTCATTCAAATCTTTGGTTGAAAACGAATCAGATCGTAGAATCAAATGCCTCAGATTTGATCGAGGAGGGGAATTTACCTCAGATGAATTTTTCGATTTTTGTGAAGAACATGGAATAAGAAGGGAATTTTCTGCTGCAAGGACTCCTCAGCAAAATGGAGTAGTGGAAAGGATGAACAGAATGGTTCAACAAATGGCGCGTGCTATGCTTGATGAGTCTGGAACTCCCGCAACCTTCTCGGGTGAAGCTGCATTTGTCGATGTTACTATTCTCAACAAGACAAACGTCCGGGTAAACAACACTCGGACTCCTCATGAACTTTGGTATGGTAAGACTCCCACGGTGAAATACTTAAAAGTTTTTGGAAGCAAATGCTACATTAAAAGGACTGATGAAAATCTTGGCAAGTTTGAGCCTAGAGCAGATTAAGGCATTTTACTTGGCTACTCTCCCCACAGCAAAGCTTACAAATGTTACAATAAAAGACTTGGTAAAATTGTTGAAAGCATTGATGTAGTGGTTGATGAAGAAGGAAATACTCCTAGGCAAGTAAAATCTGAAGATTTCGAAGATGGCGAAGACTATCCGTCAACATCAAATCAGATTCATGATTAAGAAGAAATCCATGAGGTAACAAAAGAATAGATAAGGATAGAAGAAAAGACTCCATCCATATACGTTTAGAGTAATCATCCAGAATCTCAAATTTTGGGGCAGAAAGAGGCAGGTGTACAAACAAGAAGAACCATTTCAGAAGCTTCAAGCTATCTAGCATTGCTCTCCTCCACTGAACCACAAAATGTAAGAGAGGCTTGCAAAGATGAATGCTGGGTCAAGGCCATGGAGGAAGAACTCAAGCAGATTGAAAAAAATAACACTTGGGAATTGGTTCCTTGACCAAAAGATAAGAATGTCATAGGGACAAAATGGATTTTCAAAAATAAGATGAATGAAAATGGATATGTGGTTAGAAACAAGGCAAGACTTGTTTGTAAAGGATATGTGCAACAAGAAGGCATAGACTTTGAAGAAGCTTTTGCTCCAGTTGCCAGACTTGAGGCTATAAGAATGTTCCTTGCTCTCTCTAGCTTTTAGAAGTTCAAAGTATTTCAGATGGACGTGAAATCTTCCTTTCTGAATGGAGACTTAAATGAAGAAGTATATATTGAACAACCAGATGGGTTTATTCTTGGAAATGATCCAAAACTTGTATGCAGACTCAAAAAGGCTCTCTATGGCCTTAAACAAGCTCCAAGGGCGTGGTATTATCAGTTGGATAGGTACCTTCATCAACAACGTTTTATAAAATGATCAACTGATAGCAATCTATATATAAAAGTTGACAATGATAAATTGCTGATACTTGTTGTGTATGTTGATGATATCATCTTTGGTAGCAATGAAGAAGACATGAGTCAAAATTTTTCCTTGGTGATGCAGAAAGAATTTGAAATGTCCATTTTTGGTGAGCTCACATATTTTCTTGGTTTACAAGTCCAACAAAACAAAGATGACAATTTTCTATCACAAACCAAATATCTCAAGCAGATCTTGAAGAAATATGGGATGGAGGATTCGAAACCAGTATGTACCCCTATTGTGATAGGATGCAGCCTCAACGCAAATGATGAATCGGCAGCAGTACATCAACCAACTTATAGATCCATGATTGGTAGACTGCTCTATCTAATAGGTACCCGACCAGACATTATGCATGCAATGGGAATAGTTGGAAGGTTTTAGGAAAATCCAAAGGAAACTCATCTTCAAGCAGTTAAGAGAATTTTCAAGTATCTTCAAGGAACTCAAAACTATGGCTTATGGTATCCTAGAGGTACATATCTCACACTTCATGAATACACAGATGCGGATTGGGTAGGAAGCATGGATGGCAGGAAAATCACTAGTGGTGGTGCATTCTTCATGGGTCCTAGATTAATATCCTGGTTCAGCAAGAAACAAAGCTCTATTGCGTTATTTACAACTGAAGCAGAATATGTAGCTGTGGCATCCTACTGCACACAACTCCTTTGGATGATGCAAACATTGCAAGATCTTCAAATCACTTGTACTCCACCTATCTCCATTTTTTGTGACAATACAAGTGCAATCAGTATTTCAAGGAATCCTATCATGCATTCAAAGACTAAGCACATACTGATCAAGTATCATTTTCTCCGAGAACAAGTGCTTGAACAAAAGGTCAAATTGGAGTATGTTCCCTCTAAGGAACAAATTGCTGATATTCTCACCAAACCACTGCCTAGGGAAACCTTTGAATACCTCAGACAAAAGATGGGGGTAGTTGATGCGTCATCTTGCTATTGAATCTTGTCTATTTCAGAGATTGTTGTACGCGAGTTTCATATGGGGTATACACATACATACGCTGGTTTATGTGGGTATAGTCGACTTGAAGAAAAGAAAGGATGAGAAGAGTTCGATATGGGTCTGTCAGAGATCATCTAGCACAGGTTCAGGGGGATCATATATTCTTCTAATAATGCATTGTTCGCATTATCGTAGAAAAAAATTGTTCAATTCTCCAGTTGGTTTGATGTTAGGAGGAGCAAGTGCAGAAGGAGAACATGGATATTGATCTGTGATTGACAATTGTTTCTTATATTTCTTTTGTCAAGGTCATGTAATGGCCTGTCTTGGTTGACCCACTATGCCTGGGATGGATAATGTAATGTGCTTATTATATCATGTATCCCCTGTTGTTTGGGAGTCGTATGTATGAAGTCTTTGGTGATAGGAAGGTTAGTTATGATGTATTAAGATAGATTTATTTTGTCGAACATCTTCTTGCAGATCTTGCCTATATGATAGGGGGAGCTTGGACAAAATAGTAGAGCACAGATTTCAGCATGTACTCAGGGGGAGCATAACCCTTTGCCCTTGATGTCAAAGGGGGAGGAAAGACCTTGAGTGACCTTGGGTTGCCATCAAGTCCAAAGGGGGAGATTGTTGGCATTATGACACATGTTTGGCTCGATTTCATAAGTGTTGTCCTTGATGGAAACTCACTCAAGTAGCAGGTCACAAGTTCAGGCTCTCAAAATAGTAGAAAATGAGAGATCCACAGGTTCATGATTCACAAAGCTGCGGTCATCGGTAGGTTCCGCAAGTGTGCTGACCAAAAGGTGCGGACATGTTCATAGGTGTACCGAACAAAAAGTGCGGACGTAAAATACAAGCACATTTTTTATCCTATGGCTTTGGTCCGTGGCTTTGCATCTAAAGTATTGAACCTAGGTTTTGGGTCCCTAGTATTGGATCTCTATGGTTTTGGACCATGGTTTGAGAAAGGCCTAGACTATAGAAAGGAAAGGAGATCATTTAGCTAAAGACAAATGTGTTGAATATCTTAAGAAGAGAAAGATCTAAAATTCTGGTGATCGGTTGGTGAGGTATAGCTAGACCTTAATCAAGGAGAAACTTGAGCATTACAAGACGGATCTATTGATGGGTCGAGCTCTCTTTGGTGCATGGTCAGATCTGTAAGTATGATAATATGGGGTATAATTGAAGTTTGATAAATTAACTAGACCCAGAGGTCCACAGGCTAGACACAGCATAGGTGCGGAGGTCCGCAAGGTCGACACATCGTAGGTGCGGTGGTCCGCAGGCTACATACAGTGCGGGTGTGGAGGTCTGCATGTTTGAGAACAACGCAGGTGCAGAGACCCGCAGGCTCGACACAGCGGAGGTGCAGATATCTGCAGGTTTCTATTGGTGAAGTTGCAAGATTTTCTTGAAATATGTTTTAGCTTCTTTTGTCTATTACTGTAGTGTTCAAGGTTCTGAATTGGTGTTTGGTTGCTGTGTGCTGAGAAATTATTGATTCAGTATTTGTACAAGGAAGTTGATTGATTGCAGATCTATTTGATGTTTGATTGATATTCATGGATCCAGTTTGAAAATTTATGAAACGTGGTCCCTGGAAGAAAAGAGAAGGTTGAAGCCTTCAGTAGGTCATAACCTATGTACTAGTACCTCAGCTAGTACAAGAGTTAAGGGGGTTGTAGCTCCCTTCCAGGAGAGTCTGGAGAACGAGAGAAGGTTGTAGCCTTCTGCAGGTTGAAGCTTGCGTGCTGGTATAAGACTGCACCGGTACAGAATCATTGTAAAAAGAAGTTTCTAATTGAAAGAAGATAGAGACATATTGCAGGAGGTGGTTTTCACCCACATTGGGTTTCCACCTTATATCTTGTGTTCTTTGGTGTGACTGTCTGCTCTATTTTTCCTATTCTTGTTTATTGTTATATGGTTCTGTCACACCGATTAATGACTAACATCTAAAGAATAAATTAAATTATAAGTTTGAAAGGTATATGAAAGTTTCATTAGGCAGATCTGCAAATAGTTGTATAAATTGAAAAAGAATTTGATAATACTGATTCACCCCCCCTCTTAGTATTATTTTCAACACATTGGAGCTGATATCTTCTCCAAAGATTTGGAGGCTGAAATAAGGGTTATAAATGTCTATGGCCCCTGTTAGATCAGGGAGATTTTTTGGAGAGGGCTCTTCAGCAACTCTCTCTTTCAGGCTGATAATGTTATCCTCAGTGGGGATCTAAACTTCTCATTGGGTTACATGGAATAATGGGGCCATATGGCTCAGATAGATCCGCTATCTGATGTTTTTGTGCACATGCTAGAGGATCATCATTGGATCAACATCCCATCTACCAAGATCTAGCATACTTGGAAAAACAATTGCACTGGAAGCCAAAGTCTTGCTAGGAGATTGGACTGATTCCTTATTAAGGAGGCCTTCCATGCCCAACATTCCAACTCCAGGCAATGGGTAGGAAATGGTGGAATCTCGGACCATCGACCTATATTTCTGGAATTAGATGATAGCTCCATCAAGATCATAGCTCCCTTAAAATTCAATTCAACCTGGTTGAGGGACCCCTCCTATATCAAGTTGGTCATCAAATTCTAGCAATCCTAGCCGATCTCAGAGGAGGTGGACCCTGCAAAAGGTTTTGTCAGCAATCTTAGGGAACTAAAGGGCTTATCTAGAGAATGGGCACACAAAAAGAGGGAACAAGAGGAATTTAACTTAAAACAAGCAGAATAGGCCATCTCAGCTATTGAAGATCAATCAGAAGGCACATTTACCTCACTAGAGCAAAAGGATCATAGCGTTCTCCTCATAAAGCATACATCCCAAATTCTGAAGGACAGAGAAGAAAGTTGGCGTCTCAAAAGCAGAGCGATCTGGCTAAAGGAAGGAGATGAAAACACAAAGTTTTACCATAGTTTTGCTAATAGGTGAAAGACTATTAACACCATTTGGGAACTCCATAATGATCAGGGACAAGCGGTTAAAACCTCCAGAGAGTTGGCATCCTTAGCTAGCTCACATTTGAAAAGTATTTACTTGGCCCTTAGAGAATCCAACATTCTAGAGATCATGCGTATAGCAGAACTCTTCCCTCGGTTTGTAGAGTTGGAGGAAGTGGAGGAGATTTACAAGGAGGTAACATTTGGGGAATTAGCAGCCACCATCAAAGGTTTTCAAAAAGACAAGAGCCCAGAGCCTAATGGTTGGACCATAGAATTCTACCTTTCTTTCTTCAACATTCTGGGGCATGATCTACTTAAGGTGGTGGAGGACTACCGCATCTCTGGAAGGATGTCTCCAACTATCAAGTCTAATTTCATCGCGCTCATTCCCAAATCTGACAAGCCCTCCTCCTTTAATGATTTCTACCCCATCTTGTTGTGCAACTGCCTTTATAAAGTAATGGCCAAAATCTTTGCAAATAGGCTCAAGGCCATCCTCTCTTCACATATCTCCCCTGAGAAATTTTCTTTCCTTCATCACCGCCAAATCCATGAAGTCATGGGAACTGCACAAGAACTACTTCACTCAGTGCACATCAGGAACCTGAAAGTTATGATCCTAAAGGTGGATTTATCTAAGGCATTTGATAGGGAAAATTGGCTATACATTCGATTTCTGCTTACTCACCTGGGTTTCCCTTATATGTACATCAAATGTATCATATAGTGTTCTTCTAAATGGTACTCCTACTCCTTTCTTCTCAGCTGAGAGGGGTCTAAGGCAGGGATGTCCTCTCTCTCCCCTACTCTTCCTCCTCATCATGGAAGGCCTAAGAAAATTTATAGGGGCTGAGCACATAAGGGGTAGAATAGTGGGCATAAAGATCACAGACAACTTCTTCTTAACCCACTTACTGTTTGTGGACAATTTTCTCATTTTCTTGAATGGTAGTATTGGCAAAACCACTGCCCTATAGAACGTTTTTGATCTCTTTTAGAAGGTAACAAGCATGGTTATCAATGTTCACAAGTCCACTCTGACAGCAAATGGCTGCTCCCAGCTTGAAGTACAATTTTCTCTTCATCAGTGTCCATTTACCTTACACTCTCTAGAGGATGGATTGAAATACTTAGGCTTCAGGTTGAAGCCCCAGGGCTACAAAATTTCAGATTGGACCTGGCTCATCTCTAAGGTGGAAAAGCGCTTGAACATTTGGTTCAATAGATATCTTTCTCGAGCAGGTAGTCTAATCCTCATTAAAGTTGTTTTGGAAGTGACCCTGGTGTACTGGATGACTTTGGCATGGATCCCTAGGGGGATTCTTGCTAGGTTACAAAGCATTTGCAGTATATTTCTATGGAAAGGAAACAAACAGGGAAGTCTCTTTGCCTAGGTAAAATGGGATACTATTGCAAGACCCAAGAGATGGGGAGGTTGGGGCATTAAAAAACTGGACATCTTCACCAAAGCGCTAGCAGCAAAATTGGGTTGGCAGTTAATCACATCCCAAAGCCTTTGGACAAAGGTTTCCTATGCTAAGTATATCTCCCCTTCAAATATTATGGATTGGATCTAGCTAAACCATCGGAACAACAACAATATCTCCATCTTAGATTTTAAGCTTCTGTGGTAGTTTTTTTTTTAACCTTCTATGTTAGCTTTTTGCCACTACAAAATCTCCATCATTTGGAAGGTGGTGTTAAACTCCCTCCCCCTCATTCATGAAGGTTTAACATGGAGGATTCATGACGAGAATGCAATACGTATTGGTGTCAACCCGTGGATTGGATGTGGGAATGCTCACAGGCTACTAGCTGAGGTGACTGGTCTTCTAGCAGATCAAGGCTATACACATCTCTGTCACATTGCTGACCCTACAAATTCTACACTCTTTCAACAGGCCTAGAAATCATCCCTAGACCTCCACCTTCCGGCCCAATGGCATCATTCCTGGTATGGCTTTATAGAGGCTCTTACTCAAGCACATATCCGGCTATCACAAGGAGAGGATGAAATTGTGTGGGCACATGCAAAAAATGGAAGATATTCACCTAAGGATGGGTATCTGAAGCTCATGAAAGCTACAAAACCAGAGCATATAGAGCCTTAGTGGAAAGCCCTTTGGAAGCTAAAAGTGCCCCCCGGATCATGTTTACTCATGTGGTCCATCCTTTTCAACAAAATATCGACAGGTCAAAACTTGATGAAGCGATCTTTCCATGGACCCTTTTGATGTCACCTTTGCAGAAGCAATGAGGAAAGTACTGAGCACCTTTTCCTGTACTGTTCTATTATCAGTGAACAATGGGACAACATCCTGGAACATTACCCCTCACTTCAAGGTTGGCGAGGGAGGTCCTTACGTGAGGCATGGCTTAGTTGGATCAGTGGACATAGGGGAAAAGACAGGAACTTGCCCTTACTGATGTGCTAGGCATTTTGGACGGCAAGGAACGAGACCATATTTGACCATAGCGATCCCCACTGGCTCTCCATTAGAACCAAAATCATAGCCGACTTTAATTCCCTACCTGAGGAAGTCTCTCAGCCTCCCCCTAGGGACATTCAACTAGAACATATTGATAAATCAATACCTTGGGCCTACTTTGACAGATCAGCCCAAGAGGAGGGCTGTGGGTGGGGGGGGGAGGCATTCTCTACCTGAGAGAATCCCACTATTTCAAAATCCAAATAAATCTGGGAAGAGGCACAAACAACTATGATGAGCTAGCCACCGCCAAACATCTCCTCCACTTTGCTCTTGAAAAACAATGCACTCATCTCCAACTGTTTGGGGATTCCAACTTGTTTGCAACTGGCTTAATAGAACATCTCATCGCTTTGCATTCTCATTGAGGCACATTTTGGATGAGGCTCACAGACTTATAGAATCCTTTGATAACTTTGTCTGTCATCACATTTTCAGGGAGCGCAACTCAGGGGCAAACTTCCTATCAAAGGAGGCAGTGCACCGGCAGGAAGAGAACTGGTTAATACATGAAGAAATTGATGGAACATTTCATCAGTATTATCATAGACCATTCATAGATCTTCACATGCTTTAGGGGATATAAGCACTCTGGTTTATACTTTTTTTTCCTAGTATTATGTTATAATGTTTACATTTCAGTACATATGGTCCTACAGAACTCTTTCCATAGAGAAAAATTTGAGAGTTTTTAGTTAAAACTGATACGTGACATTACAATTTTGAGATTTTCATGATATCCCTGCATGGAGAATTTAGTACTTCTATTTTTGTAGTTGTTTGTTAGCTAAAAACTAATAAGTGACAGTAAATTTTGAGACTTCCATGATATCCCTGTGTGGAGAATACAATTTATTTTCTTGTTGTTGTTGTTTCGACAAACAGAATGGTGAGGCAACCAGCCTCAATATGCATATGCTATGGCATCTACAGAATGTAATTTCTCATCATTAATAGAAATTATGACTTTTTCCAAGGGAAAAAAAAAACTTAAGGGCACAAAAATAACAATAGTGGGTTTCTATGGGGCATACTAATAATAATAGGGGGACAATAGGGGCACAATAATAACAATAAGGGATACAATGACAATAGTAATGGGGGAATCAATAGTATTATAGGGGCTTAACAGAAGACATCATGTCTATTAATTTGAAATCAACATTCACCAATATAACAATCTATAAGAATACCCCCTTACTATCCATGGTCCACACTAAGGTAGAAGGAGGAAGCTACTAAAATGGCTTGATCTCCAATGTCCAATTATGGAAATCGAATCTCCAAAGCTCTACTGAATTTAACCATAATTGAAAAGAAATTGATTTTTATTTCTCGTACATTTGTATGAGGCTAAGTCAAACATTGCCCTTATTCCACTTGTAACATAATAGCTAAAACCATCTTTTCCATTTCCTTACATGCAACTTTTCAAATTCCTTGCATGCAACCTTTCAAATTCCCTACATGCAACTCTTCAATTCTTTGCATGCAAATAGGCATAGATCAACTACATCCATATTATCACACTACAATACTATCCCATCCAAAAAATAACATTTTCTTCAAACAATTACCATACTTTTACATTTTCTTCAAACAACTACTATACTATTACATTTGCATGTAAGCATTTATTCAAACACTTTACATGCAAACTAATATAGAAAACTATTTGCATACAAGTAAGCATATATCAACTATAGAAGTACTATTACAGATAAATACTATCCCCAACCACAAACAACATACTCACTGGGGAATTTTATCAAACAATTTGTATGCAATTAATCATTGAACCATTTAAGCATTTCATCAAACACTTTGCATGCAAAATAATATAGCGAATAATTCAATTCATATATTATAAACTGTAGTAGTAAAAGTTATGGAAACTTAACCATATGATCAGTGGAATTATTCTTGACTATGGTTCAAGTTTCATTTTCTGAGATTTCATATATGAAAAGTTATAACAAAATACCAACACAATCCTATTTGGTGCACAATTCTAGGAGTATCCAGAAATCTCGATTTACATTGGTCATATCTCCTAAAATATAACGAATAAATGTTTGGAATTTTTATCACAATATAAGTGGGATTTCCTCTCATTGTGGATGATTTTTTAGCTTCTGAGAGCCTACAAAAGAAAGTTATTACATAAATTCCAATGTGACTTGTTTAATGGTGCATTCAGGAAGGTCATCTTCCTTCGATCATAACTCCTAAAGTATTGTGAGCCAATATCTGAAATTTTTACCACATTATCAGTGGGATTTACCTTCAGTATGGACAAATTTTCAACTTCTAATGTTCCACAGAAGACTAGTTATAACACATATGACAAAAAGGTCTAAAATTTAACCTTTGTTCTTCATTTTACCTATGATAGAGCCCATCCAGTCCAAGTGTTTGAACCTTGCTCTGATACCACTCTGTAACAAACTCCAGGGTAAATGTGCATATAAACAACATAATAGGAACAGAAATACAATAACATATCAGCCATCAAAATCCATATATACATTCGTACCTTTACACATGAAAAGCAAGGGAATTGATTTCTCATTAATGAATGCAATGAATAACCAAAGATGTGACTACCATGTGCCACCCAACCGTAGAATGGCTGATCAAAATCTCTCTTCATCCATTCACCCCTATGCCATATTCCAAACATGAATGTGGGATCTCAGAGAACACATCAATCAAAACTCATCCTTGGCTTCCAGAGGCCACCACCTCAACCCATCAAACAGTGATTCCACCTCATGGTTGGACATCACCAAAACCCATCATCAGGTTTGTCTCCATCCAAGACTTCCAGGGCTTCCAGAGCATTTTTCCAACCAAGGCTTCTAGAACTAGTAACTCAAACCATAGCTTATACAGGGCTTCTAGAGAGTTTTTCCAACCAAGGCTTTCAGGACTAGTAACCCAATCCACCAAGAGCTTCTAGATAATTTTTCCAACCAAGGCTTCCAGGACTAGTAACTCAACCCAAGCTATTACAGGGCTTCTAGAGCGTTTGTTTAACCAGGGCTTCCAGGACTAGTAACTCAACCCAAGCTATCGAAAAATGAGAACCAACCAAAACAAAGCAATGAAATTAAACCCACAATCACCATGGCTATCCAGAAATGGTAAGGCTAGGCAATCCATCGTCAATCCAGGCAATCCTCCATGCCAATGATAGATCACAACCAAGAAACCACATGCATGTGCTATGAATGCCAAAAATAGTGAATAAATAATACATGCAACTCGATACCTGCAAGAAAATCTGATATAGTTGTTGATGCCAATGTCTTCTTGCGCTTTCCTATTCTTCCGTTGCCTTCTTGCTGCAAGAATCCAAGTATGCCACACCCTCCAAGAGTGTTCCAAAAAATCTCTAAGTCTCCAACAGTATGAGAGAGAGAGAGAATAATGAGAGAGTTCCAGAGATAAACTGACCAAGTCTTGCCCACTGATCCTCATAAGCCTTTTTATTAATGAGGCCTCTATTTTCTTCATTTTCCATTATTTTCCTTCAATTTCCTCCTCACATGAAACCTATGACCTTTCACCTACTTTTTCTCCTAATTTCCATTATTTTCATAAACAAATGTGCCAAAATACCTTTTTGCCTCTTTAATGCCTTAGCCATTTCCTTTGTCAATTTCCTTAGCCATAAAAAACCAAATGAACTCCCCCTAGGATGCCCTACCCACCATTCAACTTGGAATATGTGTCCATATCATCCATGGTTATTGTTTTTAACATTTATTACGTGGAATTTTCACAAGGGCTATTACATAAGACACCTTTGTAGCTGCAAATACAAGTTGACCAATTAGGAGGAGGCAAAGGGACATCAAATTGCGATAATAGTTAAAGATATAATAACACTGAAGACTCTTTATCTTTAGGCACATGGAGGTGGAAAATGAGATCATGTTCTATCTTCAAGGTGACACAAAGAAAATGACAACAAAAAATGGATTGACTTTGCCATGTCATCAAGAAAACATGTAACTTAATTCATGTCATGTCATATCATGGGTCATCATGTGCCACATTATTTTGTGGATTATGTAAATTATTATTCAAATGTATTCTTAAGTGGAAGTCCAAAGGACATGTACAAAATGTAAAGAGTCATGTGAGAGTTGAAAAGTCATAGGGAAGTCAAAAAGTCATGAGGGAATTCCAAGAGTCACAAGGGAGGTGCATGATTACCCCATTTCTTATAAATACACCTTTATTGTACAAGCAAGGGAATTTTCACCTTGGCTTTTCCCATAAGGAATTAGAGAGATCGAGTTAGGTATTTTTGGGAGCAAGTAGTGGCTCCAATGCTCCACTATTGGAGAAAGTGATGTTCGTTGTATACACGCATCTTGGGACTTTTACTTAATATTTGAAGCCTGATGGCCAACACATTTTCATGCATGGATTATGAATATTTGTATGACTATTATGTAAATGTTTATGAATCATGTTTTCTTTTCACCTGTACTAAAGTAGTAGAACTATTTTAGTTATTTTAGCTCTTATCATATTGAGAATGTGTTGTAATAATGGTTGTAATGCCTTTCGCATCTTTGTGGATAATTGTGCTAGATGTTAGACAAACCTTTTCTATGTGTGTTTGTTTCTGCTAGAGTGGTGCTATTTCCTCCATTTCATAGGCTCAATTACTCTCCAACCCATAGTAGAAGAACCTTGATGTACTTGCAACCAAACATTCACCAAGCAAACTCAATTACTTTTCGAAGGCACATATGCGATTATCTCTCTTGCTGACAGCTAAATCCAAGGCAAATATTTAAGTAGACGACAACTGATCTAGATTCCAAATGGGGCTCCTACAACAAACTGTGTGAGGTCTAATTGGCACCTTATATTGGGGAGACCCCTTGTAATGTTTCCAGGTCCAACACTGTCAACATTTCTCGCACTAGAAGGAGGGAAACTAGATTTTTATGGCTGATAAATCAACCCACCCACACCATACTTCCTCCGTACAAGGCAAAAACATTCCCAACACCTCTCTAAATCATATTCCTAAAACAGGCGAATATTCTCAGCTCGTCCTGGAAATTCGGCCCATAACCTGTAAGTTCGCAAAATCTTTTGGATTGATTCCTAGAGCACATAATCTTCCTCATTCTTCAAAGAAGAAAGAAACAACCCCTACTGGGATAATAGTTTCTACAAAGGAAGATTTTTTTTTCATTACCCTTGAAGAGTTGGTGGAATCACAGACAACATAGAAAAACTCGAGCAACCTCCATCTTTCAACGGGGGTGACAGAGACAACGTTGTTCTCTCAGATGACACTTTCCATGGGTTAGGTGGTCACGAAGAAGAATCATCAAATTCTAAATAAGAGGAGGAATATACATATGAAGACAAGTTAGACCAAGGTTTTGATTAGATTACTCAAGGTCTAGTAGCCCTTCTAGTTATTTTACATAAGATTCCAAGACACGTGGAAAAGTTGTTAACGAAATATGACCCTGGAAAATGGATCAAAGCGGAAGACAATTTGGATAACTTCCACCTACACCTGCAGATTCTCAAGGTACGTTATGATGATGTTTCATGTAGAATCTTCCCTTGTACCTTAGATGGTAGAGTGGCTTCTTGGTATCATAGCCTTCCCACAAATTCAATTCAAAATTGGAGGTGGTTTAAAAATTTGTTCCTTGAAAAGTTCGCTAATGACAAAACCCCAACCATGTTATTAAAGGAGTTAGGGAATTTGAAGATGGGGGAAAATAAAAGGTTAAATATTTTAGTCATAGGTTCAAATGGGTATTGAACCAATTTCCTCTAGTTATGATACCTCATGCCTCCATCACGATTGGTTACTACATTTCTACCTTGATGACAAGAATTTCATAATTTGTAAAGAGAGTTTTGAAAGAAACTTTGGTACAAAATTTCTAAGAGGTTATTGCAATTGAAAAGGAATGGCATGCAATTAGAGTAATTTTTGACGATGAATCATTTAAATAGTCTAAGGAGACAAGAGAAAGGTCTCAAGCCTCTTCAAACAAGGCCAAGGATAAAGAAGTTACTGATTTGGAAAGCTTGACTAGGACTATCAAGTCTCTATCCAATGAGTTGGCAGAGTTAAAACAAAGGACAAGCGAGACCAATGCCATCAAAAAGGCCCCAAAGTTCAACTTCCTGGGAACGAATAACAATAACAACAATGACAACAAAAATAGTGGTCAACCGACTAAGTCTACATAGAGCTCAAATGTCATGCTGAATGTCAAAAGTACATGCATGGACTAGTATTTCTATTTCCATCAAGAATATCATTCAGAAAAGACATGCCCACAATGGAATCAAAACATGAATGCTTTGGCTTCACACATCATTAACATAGTAATTTCAGATGAGCATACTGAGCAGACATAAGAAAAGGAAGAATCCATTGTGGTTGAAGAGACAACGGGTATCAGACACACAATGAATACTTTCAGTTGTGTGTTTACTGCTAAAATGAAGGATGCCAAAGAACCACCACTGAGTTAGGCCCTAACTCAAAAATAGAATAGTAAATACAAGTTGAGGAGCCAAGGGCTTATTCCTAGACAAGATATGATAAGGAAAAAGTTGAAGGAACACTTGTTAAGAAAAATCACACCATCTGTGAAGTCGACTCAAAACACTCAAGTATGGAAAAGATGCCTCCGCAAAGAATACTTCCACCAATAGTAAGAGCAAGTCTATCATGTCAGAAGTGTAAAAAGGACCACTCCTCTAGACACTTTGACAATGCCTATTGCACTAGATTATAACATAGTGGAATACATGAAGAAAGATCACACAAACATTTCAATCTTTGAGCTTACAAGGATAACCAACCAGTGGGAACTCCTTCTCCAAAACCTCGAATAACATTCATTAGGTAATAATCCTTCTTCTTCGTAGAAGGGATATAGTAAGTCTTCTAGTCCCATTGAATCAGTTCTTAATGCATTGACATTAGAAGCTAACAGTATCCACCGTTTGTTTTTATTGCCTTTCGAAAATTTCAGTTACAATGCTCACAATTGTTTAGTTGATTCCTGTGCATCCATAAACGTAATTCCATTATTTGTTTCCAAGAAAATCAATGCAAAATGGGATAAAATTGATGCACAAATCATTCAGTTGGAAAAGAATCTTATGCAAGTTATTGGTGAAGTGAGAAACATTCTTATCCGCCTATCATTTGATCACTGAGTTCACTAGTGCAGAAACATAATAATTGTGGACATTCGAGAAGCCTACAGTGTACTATTAAGTAGAGATTGTTCTAGCAAACTATAAGGGTATTTTTCTATTGATTGGTTGAATTTATGGCTTCCGTATAAGGGAAAAAATAACCAAATATGAGTGGAATCAAAACCATACATGAAACACATTGTTACACCCTTCAAAGTAAAAAATGAGCCTGTTGCTTTTCCAAATTTAATTTTTGGAAATTGCTTTTTGGAGACTAACCTTGGGTGCTACCTTGCTTAGCCTTCCCGAGTCCCATTAGAAAAACAGTTAGAACTCCTTCCTAGTCCAACCAATGGAAATGAACTATGTACAATAGATAGTAGTAATACTAGTGTAGGGCATAGCTCTTGTATTTATGATGTTTGGATTTGGTATTTTGACAATTCCAAGGCACAAGAGGGCTCAAGAGCTGGTTGTGTTTTACTACACCCGCAATGAAGAAAACACCAAATCTCATGCCGTTTGGAATTTGAGTGCAATTTGAAGCACTCCTCGTGGGATTACAGAAAGCCATTGGGCTTAAAGTTGGGGATCATAAAGCAATAGGTGACTCTAAGATCATCGTACGATAGGTATAAAATACTATGCACTGTGTCACATAATTTGAAAAGTTATTAACAAGATGTATGACATTTGATTTATCAATTCCAAGCTTTCCATACCATATTTGTTCCTAGAATGCTAAAGAAACTAAGGATGCATTAAAAAATGCTGCTACTAGGTTGTCACTGCTTAGGGACAATTTTTTCTATTGGAATTATTTATAAGCCATCTATCCCTGACAATATCATTAATTTGTGTGTTTTCAATGATGACCATCAGATACTGCATTTCATGGTGAATGTTGATGTATTCAAAGATGCAGTTATTGACGAAGATGTGCAAGACAAAGTGTTGTAAGATACAAGCTGAGCAAGCCAAGAGCAGCCTGTGCCAAAGGGCATGGTATCATTAGAGAACTTGTATGACTTGCACAATCACTTTATAGGACCAGTCAATGTCAAAACCCACAGCTCAACATTGCCACACGATCATATCAATCTTGGAACAAAGGAAGATCTAGAGTTTGCTAATCTCGGTACTTGTTGTACACCTCAAGAGCGGCAAGCATTTATCTGCCTTTTCAAGCAATACCAAGATGTCTTCCCGTGGATGTACACTGAGCTCAAAATTTATGACACGTGAATAATCCAACATGTTATTCCAATAGAGGAAGGTGCCAAGCCTTTTTGGCAGAAGCTACGGAAGGTACATCCAATGCTCGAGCCCCTAATTCAGAAGGAGTTAAGGAAGCTACTGGATGCTCAGATAATTTGTAAAGTGCTACATTCAATATGGGTTTCTAATCTAGTCCCAGTGAGGAAGAAGTCTAGGGAAATATGTTTGTGCGTAAATTTCTAAAATCTCAACTGCACCTCAGAAAAAGATAATTATCTAGTGCCTTCAATGGAGCAGATATTACATACAATATCAGGGTTAGAATTTGTTTCTCTACTTGATGGATTTTCAGGTTATGACCAGGTTCTAGTCTCAAAGCCTGATAGACTTAACAACAACATTTCAAATGAAGTGGGGCACATTTTCTTTTAGAAGAATGCCTTTTGGGCTAGTTAATGTCGATGCAACCTTTCAACGTGCGATGGAAATAGAATTCCATTGTTTGATTGGTTAGAGCATGGTGGTGTATCTTGATGATGTCATAGTGTTTTCAAAGAAGAGATCTGACCACCTACGCCACATGAAGCAAATATTTGAGCGATTTCTAAAATACATGATATATCTTAATCCCAAAAAGAGAATTTTCGTAGTGTCTGAGGGAAATCTCTTGGGCCATATCATAGCAAAGGGTGGGATTAAAGTGGACCTTGAGAGGGTCAAGGATATCATGCAGATTCCCTTCCTAGTGAACAAGAAGGCCATGCAGTCGTTCCTGGGGAAGATAAAATTTCACTGCAAGTTCATGTCTGATTACGCTCAAATAGTGAGACCCATGTAGGAGATGGTGAAGATGGATGCAATATACAAGTGGGACAAAAGGGAAAAATATGCATTTTCCCATATTAAGCAAGAGATTGCAGAAGAACTAACCTTGTACAACCCAAACTTCAATAAGGATTTCCTGCTCTATACCTTTGGTTTTGATACTTCTCTTTCCAACGTGCTTACGTAGAAATATGATCAGAATAATGAGTGACCTATATCCTTTATGAGTGCTAGCCTACAAGGACCTAAACTCAACTATCCCACCATTGGTAAAGATGCTTACATAGTCTAGAAGGTGATGAAGCACTTCCAACCCTATCTTTTGAAGAATCATTGTATTATCTTTGAGCCACACCCAGTAGTCAGATCATTGTTTGTCTAATAAGAGATGGGTGAAAGAAGATTGAACTACATGATTGGTTTACAAGAGTATCATCTAGAATTCAAACCAATTCACACCATCAAGGGACATGGTCTGTGCTGACTAACAATAGAAGTAGTGAATACATGAAAAGGCGATCCATCTGGATCGGAGCAGGAGATCGAGATGTACAGTGTTAAGCAAAATCACCTAAATAATATCTCAAACTCTTGGTACGTAGATGTGTGTCGGTATCTTGAGCATGGTACTTTTCCCTCTCACTTATTCACACAGAAAAAGAGGGCAATTAGATTAAAATATTTATCTTACCAGTTAGTGCATGGGGTTCTTTTCAGAAAGCACTGTAATGAAGTCTTGCTCAAATGCTTGGAAGCAGATGATTCATAAAAGTTGTTATGTGACCTACATGATGGACTAGTCAGAGGACACTTTGCGGGTGACACGACAACACACAAGGTCATGCGAGTTGGTTTTTACTGGCCCACATTGTTCAAAGATGCTCACGCATATGCTCGCAAGTGTTTGGTCTGTCAGAAGTGTGCCAAACGAGGAAATATGTTAGTCTTCTTGTTGTAGCCTATCACTATGGAAGAACCATTTAAAAAATGGGGTTTGGATGTTATCGGTGAGATTTTTCTGCACTCATCAAAGCGACACCACTATCTTGTTACTACCACATATTACTTTACGTGGTGGACAAAAGCTATTCCACTCAAGCAGGTGGACAACCAGGAAATCATCAACTTCCTCAAATAAATATCATTTCCAGCTTTGGCATTCCATCTTCACTTTTTTTCGAAAATGCAACATACTTTTCGTGGTTAATATTATATGATTTTGTATTGGAAAATGGTAATATATTGAAAAATTCTACTAATTACTATCTGCAGGGAAATGGTCTTATTGATCCCACTAATAAGAACCTTATCTGCATCATCAAGAAGACCAGTTTATCTAAACAATGGAACTGGCACTTTGGTTTGGTGAAAACCCTATGTGATGATCAAGTCACGCCTAAGACTTCTTTGAACACATCTCCTTACCCCCTGGTGTATGGAAAAGAAGCCATCCTACCCTCAAACATTTATTTTCCATCCCTTCAACTTTCAAAATGGTTTGAGGGTAAGCCTTGGTTATTGGCTCAAAGTAGGATAAACACCCTTCTAGGGTAAATTTAGCGGCTAATATTCACAGGTGGGCTAACATTCCATGAATTTTCTAAAAAAAAAGATTCACTAATTTCCATTTTTATAAAAATGAATTCGCCCAAATTTTATAGTATAAAATTATTTTACCTTAAAAATTAACAATTTTATATATTTTCTAATGTAAAATAATTATAAATCTAAACATTTATACAAAATTATCATCAAACATTTTGAAATTTGGATATTAGGGACTTGTAAGATTCGCCAAGGTTACTAACATTTAAGATAAACTTCCATCCTTAAAATTTTCCCTGCACCCTTTGCAAGTTACAGGAAAAAAGACAAAAAGTTAAAGAAAAATTCTCCCTTTATCAAAGTTGTGTCAAGAGATGGTTTGGCAAGAAGTCTTTAGGGAGAAATGAATTCAGTGTGGGTGTCCTGGTCTTAAAGTGGGACAAAACCCATGAAGAAAAAGGGAAACAAATTAAGTTCCAATCCATGCGAATCGAATCGTATACCGTGCATGAGAAGCTTGGTCAACACACATATCATCTCCAATATTTAGACACGAAGATTGAATCTCTTCCTGTTAATGGGAAGATTTAAAACTATACTTTCAATGATGGTATAAGGTTATGCCCTACCCTATGTACATAGTTTGTTCTTTTGGTTGTTGGTTTTGTTTGGCCTTGCATTTTCATTTTTCATCTATGTAAATAAGTGTCATGTGTAAACGTGTTCTCCGGCTTCATTGTGTGTGGTTGAATTGAAAAGAGTCTTGTGACTCTACAACATTTGGCTAACCTTCAGTCCTTCTTCTTTATTTTGGTTACATCTTTTGGTCAATGATGTTCTAACAAGAAATATGATCCTTCTGTAAGGATAGTTTTGTTTTGAACCATAATACTCATTTCTATTTTGGAAACCTCATGCCCGTACTCATTTTTATATGTTTAAGTGTTTCCATGCTTATCTAATCAAGTAGAGAAGGAAAAAGGGAAAAAATCTAAACAAGCAAACCTAAATTAGAGGTCTTTATATGCTTCTCTGAAGGAACAACCTATGTGTCTCTCAGTAAGTCGACATCCCTCTTCTTCCTATGAAATGAATAAGTTCCTATGCACAATCCTATATAAAATATATAAATAAAGGGCGAAAGAAGAGAAAGGATTCCTGTGTAGAGAGGTGAATAAAGAAGCTATGTCAGGGCTCGCTGGCAATGGAGAAATGTTTGTGTTCCTGTAGTGACTCTGTCGGGGTACTGTCTAAGCCTGCTAGTAGCGAAGCAACACTAGCGATGAAGAAATATACTCTGAAAATCTAAAGCTTGCAAACTATATTATCCATTTCTTGATTCAAAACATTGCGATATTGTTGGTATTATGTTTGTGTTCAACCAAGAAGGGACAGAGGGGAATATGTTTATTCATGGGGTAAGTGGGGAAACCAAAGTGATCTACATGATGAATCAATACTCCCTGAAGAACTAGACCCTGCATGAAAGAATTAACTAAGGTAGAGAAGCTGAAATTGAATCATTGTGTCATCGAGTGTTGTCACTGCTACAACACCCTCCAAAATTTTGTCCCATATCCAAATTTCAGAGCTTACTTTAGTTTTCATGCTTTCATCACAAGAATTAAGATTTATTACATGTGTTTTCTCTAAGTTTCCTTCTCCCATTTGCAAGAAAATCAAAATATCATCTTTTAGCATGTGGAGTGTTGCACAATGCACAAAATCTAGTTTTGGTGGTTTCAAGGGGTAATATTTGTGTAAATGAGTTGGTCTTACCATGGAAACATGTGATTGGAATGGAAAATGGAATCAACCCATGGTATTAATCCACCCATGGAATTTACCCATAGTATTGTAAGTGGTATCTACCCATGGTATTTATCCACCCATGGTATTGTAAGTGACATCTACCCATGGTATTGTGACATCCACCCATGGTATTCATTCACCCATGGAATTTACCTATGGTATTATAACTGAAAAATACTATAAGTAACAAGTCACATTTTGTAAAAGGATAGTTTATCTGCCACAATGTGGCTTTTACAATTATTCTCTATTCTAATAAAAAATTTATTTGTGGTTTTGTTTATTGGCCATTCTCTTCTTTTTCTTCTGGAAATTTTTTAGATCTTGGGGGCCTTCCCCCCAAGATCCATTTCAAACTTTTAGATCTTGGGGGCCTCCTCTAAGATCCGGATCAACATGTATCACACTCATTTCCAAAGTTTAAGCATTGTCACACAAGTGCTGTCACGGTCATCGCAAAGTGTATCTTTGGTATCGCACTTGGTGTAGTTCATCGCAAATTTGTTGCATTGAGGAGAGGATGTTGTACATGTGTTCTGAGTGATATGTTGTTTCATTGAATATCTAAGTGTGCGATCATGCTCAGAGTCATGCTTTTTCCTACCTTCCTTTCACTGGTTCGACACTTAGTCTTTCATCCAGCCTGAACTTCGCATTGCATAATATCACCTGTCAAGATGTAGCCTTGTTAGATTCTAGGCTTCTGTGGATGTTTTTTGCAGTGGTATGATCCGGATTGTCCACAGTCTTTTGTCCATTGAGTCGACGTTTCAAACCCCAAAGGGGGTCCATCATCAGGACAAATTAGAAAGATAGAAAAGAATGAAAGATTGTTGAGAGAAGAAGACATGAACCTTGGAATAAATACATCAAGAACCCTAATTTTATAAAAGGGCTGACACAGGATTATTTCAATTTATCTAATAATTGATTATTTTATTTAGTTTTAGTTAATTTTATTTAACTAATTAATATGAATTTGATTATTTTTATTTAATTAATACAATTTAAATAAATTAAATTAATGTAAATTTATAATTTATAGATTAAATTATTTATTAATTAATACAATTTTAATAAATTATTCTTATAAATTTTTATTTGATTGATTAATATAAATTACTTAATTTTTATTTTATTATTAATTTATATCTAAACTTAATTAATTTTGCTTTGTTAAATCAAATTAAAGGAACTAATCCTACTTTCTCTTCTCATATATAATTAATATTAATTAATTTATGATTATATTAATTATTAAATTAGTCCTCTTTAGAAACCCTAAGTATCCTTGTTTATTAGGAATTAAATTATTAGTTTTTCTAATAAATTTATCCTAATTAATTTAAATAATATAATTAATTTATTCAACTTAATAATATAATAATTAATTAATAAATTAATAATTAATAAAGTATTAATTTAATTTAATAATTATAATAATCAATTAATTAATTTGAATTGAATTAAATCATTAATTAGTTTTAATTAGTTTTAATTAATTAGTTTTGATTTGTTTTAATTAATTAATTAATCGCAGCTTCGAAATGAAAGACCCTCCTCTAATGATCTTATGCTTCCGAGTGTCCCGAGGGGGGGATTTGTTTGATGAGGGTAAGCCAGTTTTCACTGATTTCACTCCCATTGTCCCTGTTGAGGTTTTGCGGAAATTTCCTAATTTCAATGGCCTCTCTGATTTTTCTTTGTGATAGTTGTCCTCTCTTGCAATTACCTTGGCGTCTTCTAAACACATATGATGCTTGGTCTTGGACGAGTGCTCTGCAAGGGCATATGTACGTGATCTCTCATTCCTTATGTCAATTGCGTGCTCTTTTAGTCTTGTTTGCTCATGTGGCACGTAGCTGACATAAGGAATGAGAGATCACGTACATCTGCCCTTGCAGAGCACTCGTCCAAGACCAAGCATCATATGTGTTTAGAAGATGCCAAGGTAATTACAAGAGAGGACAACTATCACAAAAGAAAAATCAGAGAGGCCATTGAAATTAGGAAATTTCCGCAAAACCTCAATAGGGACAATGGGAGTGAAATCAATGAAAACTGGCTTACCCTCATCAGACAAATCCCCCCCTCGGGACACTCGGAAGCATAAGATCATCAGAGGAGGGTCTTTCATTTCGAAGCTGCAATTAATTAATTAATTAAAACTAATTAAAACTAATTAATGATTTAATTCAATTCAAATTAATTAATTATATT
>APFE031046873.1:642-51100 GCA_000404065.3 Pinus taeda | reverse complement strand
TTTATAAGAATTAATTTATTAAAATTGTATTAATTAAATAAAAATAACTTAAATTCCTATTAAATAAAAATTGCAATAATTAATTTATTAATAAAAAATTGTATTAAATAGAAATAATTCAATTTCATATTAATTAGTTAAATAAAATTAACTAAAACTAAATAAAATAATCAATTATTAATATTGTATCCGGCGGCCCTTTTATAAAATTAGGGTTCTTGATGTATTTATTCCAAGGTTCATGTCTTCTTCTCTAAACAATCTTTCATTCTTTTCTATCTTTCTAATTTGTCCTGATGATGGACCCCCTTTGGGGTTTGAAACGTCGACTCAATGAACAAAAGACTGTGTACAATTCGGACCATACCACTTCAAGATGTAGCCTTGCCTATTGGCATTGTACAATGCACAAATTTTTCCTCCCATAATTGCGCATTGTGTAATCTAGTGCTCAAGCCCAACCCCTGACCTCCAAAATTACGCAATCTACCTCTCGAGTCAACCTTGAACTATGCATTGCATAGTCTCAGTCCTCAATCCTTAGTCTTGATCTCTTGAACTACATAGTTTCATAATCACCTGACCTCCTAATCCTTCCAACACTGTGCAGTGGGAAATATCAATGCTCAAGCCCTCAACCTAGCTCCTTGAATCCCTCAAATGTGAAATCCTCAAGCCCAGTTTAGCTTGAACCACATATCGCATAGTATCAAGGCTCAAACCTGGCCCTTGAATGCATGAGATGTGAAATTGCGCAGTCCATAAGTCTCTCCCTTAGCCTGCCACCCAGTTCCAACTCAGTTAATGGATCATCATGCAACATCTTAGACTAGGGCATTTATCAGATTGATACCATGTTGTCATGAGTGAATTACAAATGAAGGTACTCTATCATCCTATGACATGATGATGAATAAGGATATGGAGAAGGACACCATGTGAGAAGACACCTATGTAGTTGCATATACAAGTTGATCAACCAGGAGGAAGCAAAGGGACATCAACTTGCGACAACAACTTAAGATCTAATAACACTGAAGAATCATTATCTTTATCCATATGGAGGTGAAAAAGGAGATCATGTTCTATCTTCAAGGAGACACAAAACAAAAAACAACAAAGAATGGCTTGA
The DNA here is from genome assembly GCA_000404065.3 of Pinus taeda. NCBI lineage: Eukaryota > Viridiplantae > Streptophyta > Pinopsida > Pinales > Pinaceae > Pinus > Pinus taeda. The sequence goes on along the minus strand of APFE031046873.1, from coordinate 49,968 downwards.
CTTTGCCATGTCATCAAGCAGTCCATGTCATCAGTGTCATGTCATGAGTCATCATGTGCCACATCATTTTGTGGATTATGTAAATTTTTATTCGAAATGTATTGTAATTATCCTGGTGGCTATTGGTGGCCACCCGCCTATCCCACTTGGAACTCCACAACTTTTCCTTTTAGTTTTTCAATTTCCTTAATTGTAGCACATTTTACTATTTTTTGCAGTTTTTCGGGTCCTAAACTTCCGGAGCCATTTTGAGGCCCTAAACGACTTTTTTTTCGCAATCTACCGCCAATTTTGTTTGATAAAATCATCTTTTGTGTTGTATTCCTCTGATAGATATTTCCAATGGGGTATCATGCACGTCAAACGGAGATAATAAGACCAAGTCATGACCCCGGGAAGTTGGCTGTCCAACTAACACTAACGAGGCCCATAAACTCTTGGTGTTACATCTCCTCGGGTTAAGGTTTTGGTTGTTCAGGGTTTGATCTTATTGTTCAATAATAAAAAGGCCCTTGAGCCTCCTTGTAACAAACTTCAGAGACATGTAGCCACCAAATCTTTTCTTAGAGATAAGCTACCATCGTTGAGCTAGTCTCGTTTCCATACTGATTGTAAGCATATTTCATTATTCGATATTAATCAAAGGAAGTGTTATTTCTGTTGCATCTCTGTATTTATGGTTATATATGTAATTTGCTGCATTCCAGTTTAAATTTGGATCAATGGTATCAGAGAAATATACTCTTTCTCTGTTTTTCTTTGCATGTTCCCAACGAGGTTGGGATATAAGGAGTTGGGGCTTGAACTGGTCGAACCTTTGCAAGACCAGCCTCGCAAAACTCGACGGCTTCCCATGGCAGATGAAAAGAAAGACGAGGGTGCAGGAGATCCTATAAAAACCTTGCTCGAAGAAGCCCTCGAGTGACAAAGGAACATGATGATGGACAACTTTTCCCAGATCCTTCAGCAGCTACCCAGGGGTGACACATCTAATAGCTACTCTGAAAACGCCACACCCTTTAAGGTACAAGTTAACTTTGAAATCCCCATATTTGAGGGTGAGATAGATGTAGATGTCGTAGATAAATGGTTAAATCTTCTAGAAGGGTATTTTTTGGTTCATGATATTTCCAGTCGGGAAAAGATTACTTTCGTTCTTCTCAAATCAGCCCCCCATGTCAAGGACTGGTGGGAAACCTACTGTAAGCAGAAGGATGAAAGTATGAACTCACTATTTTTATCCGCTCCCACTTGGAATTCATTCTATGACACCATTAAGGAGTAGTACTACACTATCAGGAACTATGAGAACAAATACATAAAGTGGACCATGCTGCAGCAAGGAAGGGACCAAGATGTGCTGGAGTTTACCAATGTTTTACATACCCTCAACATGAAGTTGGGCATCAAGGATTATGAGAAACATTTGGTACTCAAGTACCACAACTAACTACATAGATACATCCAAGACAAGATGGATTTCTTGGATATCTCCTCGCTTGGCATGATGTACCGATACGCTAGCAAGATTGAGCAGAAGTTTAAACAGAAGAAGCGAGGCTTTGGATCTGTGAATTCGAAGAACAAAGGACAAAGCCAAGGCGAGGTGATCAAAGAAAACCCATCGAAGCTGCAAGAAAAGAACAACACCATGAAGTCTAAGAAGGACACAGGAAAGTGATGTGAGTTCCATAAGAGCTCCACTCATAGCACAAGTGAGTGTTGGACTAAGTAGTCCCTGGTGGCCGAGTTGAAGGCTTCAAAATTAGATGCATGTTCTGACTCTAAGTTAGAACCCGACAAGATGAATGACAAAGGGAAGCAGATCATTGATGCAGAGCCCAACACCATTGTTTCCACCACTAAGATCCAGAAGAATGAGCTCGAAGATCCAGAGGAGGGGGAGCGTCTTTTCCACTCACAGATGTGGATGAAGGGTTTGCCGCTGCAATTCATTATTGACAGTGGGAGCCAAAAGAACCTCATCTCAATAGAGGTCATAAAGCGGTTGAGACTACTGACCTTACCACACTCGCAACCATATAACATTGGGTGGCTTCACCAAGGATGAGATCTCTGAGTCCACCAGTAGTGTTGCCTTCCCTACAACATCAAGCCCTCATAGATGAGGCATTGTGTGATGTTGCAACTCTGGATGTTTGTGATGTATTATTAGGAAAACCTTACTTGTGAAAGATACATGATGTGTATGAGTCAAGGCCTCATGTTGTTATTATTTCTTTATGTAATACATTATACAGGATACAGGAGGTAGCCCCACCTACCACCACTTCTTTCATCTCTGCTAAGAAAGGCAGTAAGATCATCTCCCAGACTAGGAAACTTATTTTCTTTCTGGTTCGCTCTCAAAGTAAGGGGAAGACTGTAGCCACATCCATGGACCTCAAGAAGGGTTTTTCCATGTAGCAGAAGTAGGTGGATACAGTCATGAAAAGATAAAGGGACTCTCCTCATTGACAGGGGTACCATTACACTATTAGGTCAAGCATTCGTTCGATCTGACACCTGGAGCACCTCTACCCAATGGGCCAATATATCGCCGCTCAATTCTGGAAAATTCCAAGTACAAGCAGCGACATGATCAACATCGGGTGCCACACAAGTTTCAAGTGGGTGACAAAGTATGGTCGCAACTGTAGAAAGAATGTCTTACAATAGCCCATCGGAAGCTCAGACCACTCCAATATGGTCCTTACACCATTACCAAGGTTGTGGGAAATAATGATTTGGAGCACAACATTCCCCCATTCCTTGGCTTGCACCGAATGTTCAATGTGGACCGCCCTTGACTGTGCTTCCCACCATTACTGGACACATCAGAGATTGTAGAACAACTCACCAAGGACCAAGTTCAGCAGAACTTTCCCATTTCATGAAGGCACTCAATGCAATGGGGACCATTGCTTCCTAAGGGGGGAGGAATGATCTAGGTGGATGTTGGTGGCCACTCATCCATCCCACTTGGACCCCCATAACTATCCCTTTCAGTTTTTAAATTTCCTTAATTGTAGCACAATTTACTATTTTTAGCAGTTTTTCGGGTCCTAAACATTCAGAGCCATTTTGAGGTCCTAAACAACGTTTTTTTAGCAATCTACCGCCAATGAGATTATGATAAAATCATATTTTCCATCGTATTCATTAGAGATATCTTTCTAATGGGTATCATGTGCATCAAACAAAGATAATATGACCAAGTCATGACCAAGGGAAGTTGGCTGTCCAACTAACCCCAATGGGGCCCATAAACTCTTGGTGTTACATCTCCTCGGGTTATGGTTTTGGTTATTTAGGGTTTTCTCTTATTGTTCAATAATAAAAATACCCTTAAGCCTCATTATAACACATTTCAAAGGCATGTAGCCACCACATCTCTTCTCAGAGCTAATCTACCATTGCCGAGCTAGTCTCATTTCCATACTGATTGTAAGAATATTTCATTATTTGATATTAATAAAAGGAAGTGTTATTTCTGTTGCATCTCTGTATTTATGGTTATATCTATAATTTGTTGCATTCCTATTTAAATTCATATCATGGAAAGTGGAAGTCCAAAGGACATGTACAAAATGTAAAGAGTCATGTGAGAGTCGAAAAGTCACAAGGAAGTAAAACAGTCACGAGGTTAGTCCAAGAGTCACAAGGGAGATGAAAGATCACAAAATTTGTTGTAAATACACCCTCATTGTACAAGTAAGGTATTTTTCACCTTGGATTCTCCCATAAGGCATCAAAGAGATAGAGTTAGTTATTTTGGGGAGCAAGTAGTGGCTCCAACGCTCCACTATTAGAGTAAGTGATGTTTGTTGTGTTAACACTCAGGTTGTCCTCTTTGACTCCTAAGAGGATACGGCCAGGGTAACCACTAACCAATCTTTGGGCTACAGCTCCTAGCCTAGCTGCAGTCAGAGAGGGCTCTCTCTATAAGGTTTTGTCACTGCTTTCAGTGAAGGTTTAGGCTAGTTATGGAGTGAATCTTTTGGTTGTTTTTGTGTTTGGTTGGGAGGATGCTTCTGATTTCCTTAGAGTCTACCTACAGGTGAGGTTAATCCATTGGGCAATGGGGTCTTGGAGTGTTTTCCCTTGAGTTCTTGACTTCGGTGAGGTGTAGCTACAGGGCCTGTGTGTATTCCATGAAACAAAACGTAGATTGTGAAAGTGAGATGAAAACAACCAGCAAAGAGCAATTAAGATTTCTTTACTGAATATTGTAACAAGGGATTTGTTATCTAGGAGCAATTGCTTGAATTCCTAGAACAACAGTGAACTGTGATGACATAGTATTAAAGGTAGCAGCGAAGAATTACTCTTTAAATACTGTATCAGAAGAAAACATATAAGATAGTTTAGATTGAGTTCAGGGTAGCCAACGACTAAATCCTGAGACTATTCTTTCTCTTTACTACCTAGATTTTCAAGTGTACAGAAAGATATGGAAAACATATGAAATAACAATGATCACAGGTGAAAATAAAGAGCCATGAGGAAAACTTATTGAGCCATGAAATACACAGGAATCCTGCCACTTTGAGCCACACACCATCAGGAGATCAAGAGACAAACATCTTTGAAGAAATCCCACTGTATTTTGTATTAAGTATCTGAAAGTTTACAATATCAGAATAACAGAGAAGATATCGAGAGATTTCTTACATCCGGAGTCCAACCCCTCTAAACAAACGCGAGGGGGAATATATAGAGGTTACATACAAAAATATCTCAGGAAAGGAGTCATCTGAGAGGAAAATATCTCTTACATTTGTACAGGAGAGTAGATGAGAAGTAATTGAAAACATAAATGCCCTTTAAAGGCCTTTAACTCCTGTCAGGACAGATTTTTGACCTTTGGGTGTTGTGGAGTTATTTGCGTGACTTTTTCATAACTGTGAAATGAAGTGCTCTGTCACTTTGATCTTTTGTATCTTCTTGGCCCTGCCACCTGTACCTGCTGATGTTGCTGTTGATGCCGAGTACCTGTGCTGAGTTGGCTCAGAGTCTTTATGCTTGCTGTCATAACTTTGTCCCCCTGTAGATGCAATATGGACTGTATTGCTGAAAAAAGATTTAATTCCTCAGCTTTGATTCAAAAGTAGCTTTATTAAATCCTGCCATATGTCTTGAGGGGGAAGCTGATGCCTCAAAATTGACCCTAAGGTCTCATCAGCTTCTGTGTATTTATAGAAATGGGGAGGCTCATCAAATAAATGTGCTACCTCATTTTTAATAAAAAATAAATTATCTAATTTATCAAAAAGAGCCTGTCCTGTTAGTGGGCCTGCTGAAGATGACCCAGGTGCATCAGCAAATTGAATTGCTGCAAAAGTGCTCACCCTTTTGATGTATTTCTCATGAGAGAGGAGCTTCCCTAATTCTTCCAAGCTGGGAAGCCCTTTGTCCTGCAGGGCTGTGAACCTATTCTGGAACTTACTTATATCTGCCTGTATATCATGGATTTTCCTGTCCAGTGTCTGAATTAGGTTCTTCATTGTTGTGGTTCTTTTGATTAGGGAAATGGTTTCAGTTCTATTGGCAATTCCCATTTTTATCAGCTGAGAACCAGTCCTGTAATTTAGGACTTCAATCATCCTGGGGGCAAAGTCTGCCATGTTACCAAGGGCGTTTCTTGCTCTGTACAGCTCTTTCTTTGCCTTGCCAATGAGTCCTATTTGTTCATATATAGCATAATTGTACTCCCACTGGTTAGTAATTGATTGTCCAATGGCAGTCCATATCACTTGCTTGATCTCTGCTGTCACTTTCTCAAAATTAAGCTGCTTTTCCAGCTCTGCAATTGTCTTTCTTAGGGCTTTTACTTCCCTCTCCCTCTCAGCTACATTTTGCTTAGACTTATCATATTTCTCTTCTATCTTTGCTAAGCTTTCCTTGGCCTTATTTAGCTCTGTCATTTGAGCCTCTAGCACCTGGAGTTCTTGCCTTAATTTTTGCATATCCAGGCTCTCGGCCTGCTCTGTTGGTGGTGCTGTAGTGGTTGGCTCTGTTGTAGCTGGAGCTGTTTCTGATTCTTTTTGCTTTGGAGGGATGTCCTCTTTAGGGGTCTCCTCGAGGTCGATTGTCTCTGTGGGTGGTTTGGAAGACTGCCCTTGTTCTCCCCTCTGTATAGTTGCTTCTAGGGTAGTCTCTGTATCCTGCAGCTTTTGTTGGGTGTCAATTAGCTCTTTATACAAGGTCATTAGCAGTGCAGTGACATCCCTTTCTCGTCTTTGTTGGGCTACTTCATCTGTTTGTGGATGTAGAGTTGGTGGGATCGTCATTTTCTTCTTAATTACAGCTACATCTGCATCCCTTAGTTTAAGGACCTCCTGTATGGCCTTAAAATCATTGGGATCATGACCAAACTCTATGATGATCTCTTCTAGTGCCTTGATTCTATTGTCCTTGGCTTGAGAGGATGCCCTTTCCAACTCAAGCTGAGCTGCAGTGTTATTCAAACTGTTTTGCAGCCTATAATTTACCAAGGTCTTGTCTTCCAGGGTGGCATAGACCATCTCACCCGTTTGCTTGTGGAGCTCGATCTGGTCCATGGGGTGGATGTCTTTTGCAAGGACTTCTAAGTTTGTCCTTATATAGTCAGCAGCTGTTTGAGGTTGCTGCACTGTAGGGGAAAAATGGCTCATAGTCATTTTGCCTTCTTGCACATCAAAGGCAGCCATTAGTCTTTGTTGGTTTGGAGGAGCCATGTTCAATAGATAATTGTAGAGCTTAATTTTGAGTGGCTCACTCCTCCTTTTGGCGTCCTTAAACTGTTCCTTTATGCATGCAGCTGTGTTTTTGTCTTGTCCTGAGGAGCTGACCTCCCCAAGTGCTGCCCTATCCTGCTCTTGATGCATTGAGCTGGCAGAGGTCTCAAGGCTTTGCATTTCTTCTTCTGAGAATGGATTGAGCCTCTGCCTTTTCTCTGGACCTTCTGTGAGAGGGGTCTCCCTTTCCCTTTTCCTGCTGATATCCTCCTTCTGAGGGGTTGGGAGGACAGAGGGGTCTATCCTAGAGTCCTGTTTAGGAGGCGCCATGCTGGTTGTCTTTTCTTGGGTGGCTGTCTTGCCTTCTGCTGTTTGCTTTTCTTGATCCTGATGATCAGTTTCTTGCTGGTCTTGCTGCTGTTGCTCCTGCTGGTCCTGTTGGCTTTGTTGGCCCTGTTGGCCCTCTTGCTGTTGCTCCTGCTGGCCCTCTGCTTCTTCCATTACCTTGCCTTTACCTTTGTCCTGCCCCTGATTTGAAGTTTGTGCTGCCCCTCCTTGTGTTGCAGATGAGGAAGCTGGTGCTTTTGTGTGAGAACTTGGTAGGGTAGGCACCTGAGAAGGACACTCCAAGTCAGCCATTTTCAATAAATGTCTCCTAGCCCTGTCAACTAGCTCTTCTTGGGACAGGGGTTCTACCAAGGTATTTTTCTTCCATTTTGGCAGGTTTGCATGTCTTGTTATGAGGAGCATGTTATGATGCTCATATTTGGAGAGTTTGTATTTTAGTCTCCTCTTGGATATAAAGCCATTGGGGTCATATGGTTTCCAAAGGAAGCTTTGTGTTAGGCCAAGGCCATCCAACATTCTCTCTGCCTGCTTCCATCCTTCTCTTTTGTTTAAAATCAAATGACCAAGCTGGTTTTAAACTTTGAGTTGTGCCTTCTTGCCCCTGTTTGCAAAATGGATCAGATCGGCATGGGTGAATTGTCTGAAATACTCCAGGGCAAAGAGCCTCATAGGCACAAACTTGGGTAGCCTGAAGGGGCGTAGCTCACACCCATATATCCTAATCACAGTGTGATGCTGGTAAAAATACCAGTCCCCTATGCTGTAGGCACTGGATAACTATAGAACTCTCTGCATTTCATCAGTGAGTCTTGGAGGAGTTTCTGTCATAAGTAGAGATAGGGCCGGATGAATGAACAGATCTATGAACTCACAATATGTATAGGGTGAGTAGAAATTTCTATGGAAGATTGAGCTCCAATATACCACCGATCTTGGATTTCCTGCTGCATCAGTTCTCTTGATTTCAAAAGAGAATTTTTCATGTTGGTGATAAAGAATAAGATGATAAATATATGAGGTGTATCTGAACACCCTCTCTCTGGATAAGTGCAGGAACTGCTCATGTATTTTGTCCGAGATGTATGTGGCATAGTTATAGCAGATAGGGGCCCTCCCAGGGGCAAAACTTAACATCATGACTAGCACAGTTTCCTCTATAAACTCCATTGATTTGTATCCCAGAACTGAGCTCACCATATGGGCCAGGTCTAGTCCAAGTTGATTTAGGTATCCATCAAAGATAGGAGGATGCAGCACTGTGTCTGACTTGCTAACAAACAGTTGATTAAACCTCAGGATCTCTGCCTCTGTAAGTGTTTTGGTCCCTTGGTTGATTAAGTCCAGCAGGGATAAAGGAACCAATTTCTTGTTAGTCTTGAACTGAACCATATCTCTGATGGCCTGAGGGGTGGTATAGAATACAACTTCACCCTTGGGATTGACTACAGCTCTCTGTGATGGTTCATAACAACTGGCACATAGATAGATGAGGTCAGGGAATTGTCTAACTAGAGGCATTTTAAAAGTTGGCAGGGCAGACTCCCAGATGCCTAGGATATCTGTTCCATCTCTGTATTTAGCCCTAAACTCATTTAGCAGTTGAATATGAGGGGTGCATCCTTCTCTGGAGTCTTCTGAGATCTGGTAATCCAGGTCTGCCAAATCCTGCCAGTCTAGCTCTCTCTGGGGAGCATTTAGAGGAGTGACATTAAGGACTGCAGGGGTCTCCATGCTTTATACAAGTAATCTCTGAAATGCCGCTTGAAACCGTGAAATTGATGGGAACCAAGATTGACAGGGTTGGTGTACAGTCAAGGACAACAATGCCGGGCCTTTTGGGAAGGGTTTTCAGCAGCAGGAAGACCTACCTTGTCAGTTTGGGAGTAATGCAGGAAGTCCACGTTTGTGCGAACAGGGTAGGTTTTAGCAGGAAATGCAGTCTCTCCGAGGTTTCCACCGATATGTTTCAGCTTTGAAAGGTCAAATTGGGTGAAGTGCAGTTGGTTTATCGGTGAATTTTTCAATTCAATGACTTTTATGGTGGGTTTTACAAGAAACTTAAGAAAAACCAGTTCACAGGAGGACGAGGCTCAAATACCTGTTAAATAATGGCCTGGACTGAACAATGTAGCTGGGTTTGCACGCTGGGTGCTTTGAAGTTGGTCGCGGGCTGGCTGGTTGAACTGTCGTCGTGTTTTGCATGCAGGCAGGTTAACAGTATTTTCAGAAAAATATGAGAAAATTGCGAAAAATGGCGAAAATATGGCTTTTTGGTTTTATTGGCGCGCTTTTTGGATGACGTCAGCATGACGTCATCAAGGGGGCCCGGGTTGGATGACGTCATCATGACGTCACCGAGTGACGTGGCGGTCAATGGCAGGTCCACGGGGGCGATGAGGTAGCGGCTAGGTGGGCGAATGAGGGATGAGGTGAGCGGATGTGGCGGTGACGTGCACGGCAGCAGGGCGAGGACGTGGGCAGGACAGGTGTCGCAATATCGGAACGGGCCCTGTACGGTGAAGGAGTTGTCAGGCGATGCTCCGATGCAATTAGGGAGTGACAGGTGTCCTCGCGTGACGCCCGCCTGACGCAAGTGTCTGACAGATATCGAAAGGTATCTGTCAGACAGGTAGGGTGCTCCGATATTCATATGGGCCGTCGATCTAGAGGCCCGCGATCCAACGGCTGTCGGGCACTTAACCTACGTGAACTGTAACCTCCTCCTTTGGTTAACTTGCGGACGTCGGGATCGCCCGAAAACATTGTGCGCCGTCGATCTGAGATGGGTGTCATTTAATGGTCATTGGGCGGGCCATCTGCAGATCTGCAACTGTGCCTAGGCGGGCCATAAACAATGATTTTTCTTTGCAGACGTGGCGTGCGGGACCCTCCATGCGCTAATTACTCTTTGGAGCTTTTTTAGTGGTTTTTCTTACCAAAATATTTCGGTCCGCCAACCTTGGAAATACAAGGAATTTGAGGGTTTTTCATAAGGTTCGGGCATAAATATTTATGAAGGCCGAGACTATAGGGAAGTGGGTCAAATGGTTTTTTCAATGCAACATGAAAGGGCAAATAAGCTTCCGACCTTAGGATAAGGCGGGGGAAGGGTGATTTCACAATATTTTTCCTCCCTTGGGTGTTTTTATGGGTTTCAAAGGCTTTTCAAGGGTTTTTGAGGTCAAAATGAAACTTTTGGGTTGGGAAACTGGTTGAGATGGAGCAAAAGGTGGAACATGGGTTCTTGACCTTAGACAGGGGCTAATTCAATTCCCAGGGAGTGAACATTATGGCTATAGTGCCAAGGAGGGGGTATTTATGCATTGTGGGGTTTATACACCATGGTGTTTATAATTAATAGGGGATAATGGGATAGGGAGCTAAGTAATAGAGTTAGGTTTGTTTAATTATGGAGGGAACATATGGATGAGGGCTGTTCAACCAAGTTTTCTTTGAAAATAACTTGAAAATTAGAGTAGATCAAAATGAAAAGATTTTTGCACACAGAAATGTGGCTTCTTTAAGCCATAAGGATATTGTCAAAAATATAAATTTCTGTTGCTTCTGTGCAGCTTGGGAAAAGGGTGTTATTAATGAGTGAAATAATAGATGAAAAACAAGGGGAGTTAAGTCATGCTCCAGTGTGTTTCTCTTTCTTGTAGATGTTTCAGGCAACTTTGATTTTGGAAGACCGACAGGCACTTCTGCAACCCCCATCTACCTGACCCACTAGTTCTCCTAGCATTTTTTGTTCCTTCTTGGAGGGTGCCACTTTGGACTGCAAACCCTTTGAATGCCTTTTTCTTTTTCATTGGGATTTTTTCTCTCATTCCCTATCTAATGCAAACCCTTATTCTTCCAAGGCCCAATTTAAGCAGTGTGGAAACCTGTAGTTTCTCCTTACCTAGCTACTGATCTGCCAAGATTAAACGTTTGGGACAGATTTCATTCTCTATTCTACAACATGGAAATTGAAAACATGCATGATCCAGATTAGACTGTTGGACCACCCATCAAAATTGAGTTCTTATCAAAACTGATACAGACATTGTCTTCTTAGGGAAATATGGGATCTTTGTATTATCAAAGCAGAGCATATTTGGACCTTTGATATCCAATCATGAAATATGAAACCTATTGGTATAGGTATCCAACAGGTGGTCAGCTGAGGAAGTTTGCAACCTTATTGGTGCTTCCCTTATTGTACTTAATGTTAAAATTTAACTTTTGCATTTATGTGGACCATTTCTAATGGCGATCATTCTGTAATTTCTCTTATGTCTGTATGAATTTCAAGGGTGGATGGTCTATGTGGATGATTTTTTCCTTCCTCATAATCTAATGCTTCCATTATTAGTGGGCCTACACAAAATAATACATCTCTTGTCATATATGGGATACTTTTGGACCGTTTCTGAAAGTGTCTCACTGTGATATGCCACTGGATGCCCCTGTTGAGTAAGAACTTCACCAATAACATAGTTGGAGGCATCAGTCTCGATCTCAAATGGTTGTTGTAGGTCTGGTAATGTGAGCACTAATGCAAAGTAGAGGATATGCTTCAACTCAGAAAACACCTTATGTTGGGATTCAGACCAAAATAAATTTTCTTTCGCTCCTCCCTTGGTGACTTGACTCAAAGGACAAGTGATATGAGAGAACCCCTACATAAACTTGTGATAGGAGTTGGAAAGACCTAGAAGGTTGTGAAGCTCTATTAGAGTTTTGGAGGTTGGCCAATCTAAAATTACTTGTATCTTGGCTAGGTCCACATGCACACCTTGCTCATCAATGATGTACCCCAAATATTGAACCTAGGTCATACCAAAAGTGAATTTATCCAAATTGGCACACAACTTGTGTTTTTGTAGGGTTTGGAGGACCTGTCGAATATGGTGGAGGTGATCTTCCCAAATCTAGCTAATATTGGAATTTCATTTGAATACACCACCATGAATGAGTTGGTAAAGGGTCGCAAGATGTCATTCATCAGACTCATGAAGGTTTTGGAGGAATGATTCAACTCGAAAGGCATGAACAAGCATTAGAAAAGGCCCTCCTTGGATTTGAAGGCATTTTTCCACACATCGGAGGGTTTGATCAATACCTGGTGATAACCAGACTTCAAGTCAATATTGCCGAAATATTTAGTCCCCTTGAGCTAGTCCAGAAGGTCATCAATCTATATTATTGGATACCTGTTCTAGACAATGATCTTGTTCAACGCCCGATAGTCAATACAGATTCTCCATGTCCCATCCTTCTTCTATACCAACATAATTAGGTTCCCACAGGGTGATGAACTTAGCCTCATGTGCCCTTTTTACAATAGCTCCTAATCTAGCTCTTGATTTCATCGTTATCCAAAATATTTAATCGGTAGATTGGTCCATTGGGTAGTTGCATGCTCGGGGTCAGATCTATGGAGTTCTTGGCTTGACAGTGTAGAGGTACACCTATGGGTGAGGTGAAGATGTCCATGTACTCCTCCAAAACATTGTTCATATGTTGTTTTCGTGAGGAGGAGCCCTGTCTAGAGGTCATGGCCAAAATATTCTTCTTTCCTTGAGGGTGAATCATATGGAAAATAAATCTCCCGATCTGGGAAATGATATTATTGAATTGCTTCATAGTGATCAAAGAAATGGTGGTAGGCGATGCTACCTTTGGTATCATGTACAGCTTATTACCCAAAGTAATAATAATAGTGTGAGGTCTAGACTCTTACAATACATGTAGCTTCCACAAGTATGGTTGGTGTAAGAATATATCAAAAAATTTAAGAGGAGCAACATCACACAGTACCTCATATCTGAAGGGCTTGATGTTGTAGGGAAGGTGGCAGTGTTGGCTGATGCGAAGATCCCACCCTTGGTGAAGCCACTCGATGGTGTATAGTTGTAGGTGTGGTGTGGTCAATAGGGCCAACCGCTTCATGACCTCTGCTGAAATGAGATTATTTTGGCTCCTACTGTTGAAAATGAACTGCAACGGAGAACCTTTCACCCACATCTATGATTGGATGATTCGCTCCCCCTACTCCGGATCTTCGAGCTCATCCTTCTGGATATGGTGGTGGAAATGGTCGCCCTAGGCTCCACACCAATAATCTACTTCCCTTTTTCATTACCTTTGTCAGTTTCTAACTCATATTTGGAACATGCATCTGATTAAGAAGCCTCCAGCTCAACCACTAGTTACTTCTTGGCTCAACACTCACTTTTGTTGTGAGTGGAGCTCTTATGGAACTCACACCACTTCCCTATGTCCTTTATCCTCATGGTATTGTTCTTTACTTGAGGCTTTGGCAGGTTTTCTTGGGTTTCCATGCCTTAGCTTTATCCTTTGTTCTATGGTTTGGGGGCACCTTTCCCTTCTTTAAGATTTGTAGATCCAAAGTATCACTTCTTCTGTTTAAATTTCTACTTGATCTTGACAGTGTATTGATAGGCAGTGCCAAGCAAGGAGATTTCTAGGAACTCCATCTCATCCTGGATGTACTTGTGTATACAGTTGCGGTACTTAAGTACCAAATTCCACTTAGTGTGGTCCACTTTATGTATTTATCTTCATAGCTCCTGACATGGTAATATTATTCCTTGATGGCATCTCGGAAATAATTCTAAGTGGGTGCGGCTAACAACAGTGAGGATTCCCTCTTGTCCTTTTGTTCATAGTAGGTTTCCCACTAGTATTTAACATGTGGGATGACTTTGAGGAGTGAAAAAGTAATCTTTTCTCATTTGGAAAAGACATGAACTTAAAAATATCCTTCCAATAGATTTAACCATCTATATATGATGTCTACCTCTATTTGGCCTTCAAATATGGGAATTTCAAAGTTAACTTGTTCCTTAAAAGGAGTGATGCCTCAAAGTGGTTGTTGGATGAAGATGTGTCATATGTGGGTAGTTTCTGAAGGATCTGGGAAAATTTATCCATCATCATGTTACTTTGTCACTCGAGGGCTTCCTCAAGCAATAGTTTGAAAGGATGCCTTGCCCCCTCATCTTTATTTTCTTCTGCCATGGGAGGTCATTGGGGTTTGCGAGGTTGGTCTTGCAAAGGTTCAACCAGTTCAAGCCCTAACTCCTTATACCATGGCCTCATTGGGTACATGCAAACAAAAATAGAGAAAGAGTAGACAACTTTGATACCACTTATTTGAACTTATGAAGGAAAGAAAAAAAATATAGAAATACACATAAACACAGAGATGTAACATAAATAAAACTTCATTTCATTGATATCAGGAACTTAAATATGATTACATACAGAAATGGAAATAAAATAGCTCAACGATGGTAGCTTATCTTTGAGAATAGATGTGGTGGCTACATGCCTCTTAACTGTGTTACAATGAGGCTCAAGGGCCTTTTTATTATTTAACAATAAGGGAAAACCCTAAATAACCAAAACCCTAACACCAAGAGATGGAACGCGAAGAGTTTGTGGGCCTCGTTGGGGTTAGTAGGGCAACCAACTTCCCAAGGTCATAAATTGGTCATAGTATCTCTATTTAGGGCATACAATACCTCATTGGAAATATCTCTCTAAGTACTACAATTTAATTTGTCACAGTCCCTTTCTTATGGATATTGGACTGTTTCAGACCTCAAAAAAATGCCATTTGCAGCGTCAAATTGCTTTGGAAGTTCAAGACCCAAAAAAAGGCTAAAAATAGTAAAGGCGACTATAAACAAGGAAACTGATGAAACCGACTAGACTTCTAGGTTGAATAGGCGAGTGGCCACCAATATCCACCTGGATCAAGGATGTATGCAAAGGATGTACCTTAAGGAAGTAGACAAAATCCACATTACATGATTGGGACAACAAAGCACATGTAGTCCTTGAAAGGATCCACTCTGATGTCTATGGACCTTTCTTGATAGCCTCCGCTAGCAGGCACACATATTTTTTCATTTTTATTGATGAATTCTCACAGAAGTGTTGGATCTTCTTCATGTGAAAGAAGGATGAGACATTCTCCAAGTTCATAGAATTCAAGGCACTGGTTGAGAAATAAACGAGAAAGAAGGTGAAGGCTCTCAAACACATGAATGGAGGTGAGTATGTTTCAAATGAATTTAAAAATACATATTGTGCAAAAGATGGCATTCAACGAGAGTTGACAACACCCCACAACCCATAGCAGAATGGGGTGGTTAAGAGGAAGAACCATAGCATTGTGGGAGTAGCAAGGGTGATGTTGCATGATCAAGGTCTACTTGTGCATTTATGGGTCAAGGCATGCAACACAACAATCTATTTGTAGAACCAGAGTCCTCATTAGATTCTTGGAATGATTACATTGGAGGAGGTTTTCTCATGGAGAAAGTCGGATGTGTCGCACATCAAGATTTTTGGAGCCTTTGTTTACTTCCATGACTCCAAAGAATCAAGGAAGAAGATAGAGTCAACAACATAAATGGGGGTATTTTTGGGTTACACAGAAAATCTCCACAACTATAGTGTGTACTTACCATCCCTCAGAATGACAGTTGTGCAAAAGGATGTAAAATTTAATGAAGACAAATCCATGTGGTTCTCTCTTGAGAAGGAGCTTCAGATCCCACCAGAGGAGGAGCTTTTAACTCCAAAAAAAGAGCGTTGGGATGTTGTGGAGCAGCCATAAGTTGAGGAGAAGAGAGTGGAGACATCCACTTAAGAAAATCATCCAGAGAAGGAAAGAAAAGGACTAGGGGAAGGTGAGATACTTGTGCAGGATGTGAGGGACAATGTGGGTTCCCCTTCAAATCAGGGTAGGAAAATAAGGCCACGAGATTGGTACATTGGCTACATGACTCTAATGAATGGACTTGTAGAGATTGAGCCATCCTCTTTCGAGGAAGAATTAGAGAAACCTATATGGGTTGATGTAATTGTGGAGTATGAATCCATTGTAAATAACAGTGTTTGGGAAGTGGTCCCAAGACCAGCAGATAAATTAGTTGTGTGTTCGAGATGGATCTTCAAGATGAAGCATGCAACAAATGAAAGAATAGAAAAATACAAGGCCATATTTTTGGCCAAGGGGTCCTCTCGGGCTGAGGGGATTGACTATGAGGAGACCTTTGCGCCTGTAGCAAGGTACTCATCCATCAGATAAATCCTTGCTTTGGTTTCACAGATGGGGTGGAATATCCACCAGATGGATGTGAAAACAACATTCCTCAATGGTGTTAATGAGGAGGAGGTGTATATCGAGAAACCAGAAGGCTTCAAGACTTTTGATCGAGAGTCTCATGTGTGTAGACTCAAGAAAGCATTGTATGGTCTCAAGCAAGCACCCTGTGCTTGGTACACTAGGATCGATACCTATCTCACTGGTTTGGGCTTCACCAAAAGTGAAGTGGATGCAAACCTATATCATAGATTCGTATAAAGGTAAATTGTTGTTTATTGTCTTATATGTTGATGACTTGATTTTAATTGGTGATGAGAATTTGATCAAATCTTGCAAGGAGGACCTTGCAAGAAAGTTTGGAATGAAGGACATGGGTCTCATGCACTACTTCCTTGGATTAGTGGTATGGCAAGGTGATGGGGCATTGTTTTCTTCTCAAGGAAAGTATGCCAATGAGATACTTCAGAGGTTTTGCATGGATGGTTGCAAACCTATGGGGACACCTCTAGTGACCAACTAGAGGAAAGAGGATTCCACTTCAAGTGAGGAAGTGGATGCTACTATTTATCAGTAGTTGGTGGGTCCACTAATGTACCTTGTGAACATATGACCATATATGTGCTATGTAGTCAACAAAATGATCCAAGCTATGGTTAGGCCAACCAAATTAGTTTGGAGGGAATTTAATGATATTCTATGGTGCCTTAGAGGCACTACCCAGTTTGGACTATGGTATAGATAGACAGAGGGAGTGAAGTTCTGTGACGTCATAGATGCAGATTGGGTGGAGAGACCACTAGACTGAAAGAGTACATCGGGTGGAATTTTTAATGTTCGTTTTGTAATGGTTTCTTGGAAAATCATGAAGAAAATATATGTGCCACTAAGCTCAGTAGGAGTAGAATACATGGTTGCCAGTCAAGCAACATGTGAGGCAATATGGATGAGAAAGATACTTGTTGGCTTGTTTGGTCAAAGATGGATCCAACTGGGATCTATTGTGATAATTAGAGTTGCATCAAGCTCTCTGAGAATCTAGTTTTTCACAATCGATCCAAGCATATAGATATCTGGAATCACCATTTATGGGATTGTGTGCAGAGGTGGATAATGTTTTTGCACTAAATTCCGACAGAGGAACAAGATGATGTTTTAACAAAGGCCTTTTCAAGATGGAATTTCACGTTCAACAAGTTCAGGATAAGGGTGTAAATAACCCCTTTCTTTCTGAGAAGAAGTGTTGAAAATCTGCAAGAAAATCTCAATTTAACTTTGCCTTGGTCAAACTAGAGAAAATTTGAATTTCTATTTCAACAGAAATCTTGCAAGTAGTTAACTAAGTTATCAATTCTTTCTTTGGTTGCACAGATGGGGTGGAAGATCCACCAAATGGAATTGAAAATAGAATTCCTCAATGGATGTATTGAGCAGGAGGTGTATATCGAGCAACGAGAAGGATTTGAGACTTTTGATCGAGAGTCTCATGTCTGCTAACTCAAGCGAGCATGGTACGGTCTCAAGAAAGCACCATGTGCTTGGTACACAAGGATCAATAGCTATCTCACCAGTTTGGGCTTCAACAAAAGTGAAATGAATGCAAACCTATATCATATCTTGGTATAAGGTAAATTGTTGATTATTGTCTTATATGTTGATGACCTGATTTTAACTGGTGATGAGCAGTTGATTAGATCTTGTAAGAGAGTTTGAAATGAAGGACATGGGTCTCATGCACTACTTCCTCGTATTAGAAGTATGGCAAGGTGCTGGGGAACTATTTTTCTCTCAAGGAAAGTATGCCAACGAGATACTTCATAGGTTTCATATGGGACGCTGCAAACCCATGGAGACACCTCTAATGACCAACTGGAGGAAAGAGGATCCCACTTCAAGTCAGGAAGTGGATGATATTGTTTACAGCCAGTTGGTTGGTTCACTAATGTACCTTGTAAACACATGACCATATATGTGCTGCATTCAACCAAATGAGCCAAGCTATGGTTAGGCCAAACAAATTATTTTGAAGGGCATCTAAGCCTGGTCTATGGTACTTCGGAGGCGCTATCTAGTTTGGACTATGGTATAGACGGATAGAGCGAGTGAAGTTGTGTGGCTTCATAGATGTAGATTTAGTGGGGAGTCCATTAGACCAAAATATTACATCAGGTGGAATTTTTAGTGTTTGGTTCACAACAGTTTCTTGGTACAACAAAAAGTGAATATATGTGCCACTCAACTCAACAGAAGCAGAATACAAGGCTGCCAGTCAAGCAGCATGTGAGGCAATATGGATGAGAAAGATATTTCTTGGATTGTTTGGTCAAAATATGGATCCAACTATGATCTATTGTGTTAATCAGATTTTCATCAAGCTCTTTGAGAATCCAGGTTTTCACAATTGATCCAAGCATACAGATATCTAGTATCACCATTTATGGGACTGTGTGCAGAGGTGGATAATGTTTTTGCACTAAATTCTGACAGAGGAACAAGATGTTGATATTTTAACAAAGGCCTTGCTAAGAGGGAAGTTCGAGTTCCATAGGTGAAGGATAGAGGTGGTTGATAATCCCTTTCTTGCTAAGAGGGAGTGTTGAAAAATGCAGCAAGAAATTCTAAATTTGATTTTTCCTTGATTAAATTGAGAAAATTCGAATTTCCACATCAGCAAACAACTTGGATGATGTTAAATTGTGTGACATGGATTGTGTCACCCATTTTACTCATTATATTTGAGTTGAAGGAGTTAGATTTTATTTCTGTGTGTGTGATTACTAATTTGTAGTAATCAAGGTTAGTTATCTCAAGTTGTTTTTAGTTAAACTAGTTCCAAATTTTGGAGGAACTAGTGGAAGGTTAGTTAAGCAGTGGGACTTCAGTCAAACTCAGTGATGATCTAGTTAACTAATCAATAATCCCA
Organism: Pinus taeda; assembly: GCA_000404065.3. Taxonomy (NCBI): domain Eukaryota; kingdom Viridiplantae; phylum Streptophyta; class Pinopsida; order Pinales; family Pinaceae; genus Pinus; species Pinus taeda. The sequence continues at coordinate 30,851 of APFE031046873.1, read as the reverse complement.
AAATAGCTATTGGATTCAAAAAAATCGATTTACCCAGTTGAGGTAGAGATTCCAAGGAAGTGTAACATCAGTTGTAGACTAGTCTAGAGTGTACAAGTGTTGCATGTAGTTAGATGATTAGCCTAAAGGAATTGCACAATTCAATTGAGTAAATTTCCTAAATAATAAGGGCCAATTCCTCAAGGAATAGTGCAAGGAAGTAGGATATCAAGATGAGGAAAATTTTGAGTAAGTCTGGGTTAGAGGCCTTAAGAGAAGAGAGATAGGGTGTGTACTTGCAAGGTGAGCTCAGTTGAGAAAAGAAATGTTAATACATATTTATTTCATTAATTAATGCAAGAGGACTTTGGTCTTTTAGAATATTGATTTCCCCAGATAAAAAACTTGTTGCCTGTGTGTTATTCCTTCTTGCATGTCTAAAATTTTTGTTCGAAATTGTGTAATAATGTTCGCATAATAGTAGTGTAGATCTATGTCTTGTTATTTAGATTAAAACTTCACGAGCAGTTGAAAATATATGGCCTAATTTATAAATGTAGGACACCAATTCTTGAAGAGATTCTTTTGTAATAAAACTTATTTCATGATTCAAATGTTTCTTTTGAAGTCTCCTCCATAACCTTTGTGTATTCTACATGTTTTCTTATCAAGGAAAATATAAAGAAAGGGTTATGAGTATACAATACAAATAAATATTGATGTGAGGAGGAAACCAAACATGAAGGATAAAACAGAGAGAAATATACTTGTATTTTGGTAAAATGGTGAAGTCTCCCTCTTAATCCAATATTTCTGAGGGATTCCTACAACTTATCAAAACAACTTCAAGAATTTCTAGCAACACGTATTAGATCTATGGATCCTAAAAATAAAAACATAAAACATTACAAAACTTAGAATAGAAAATTTATAATTATATGTGAGAGAAGACTTAATATTATAAGTCCTTGTTCAAATTCTTCATTGTTATTCTTATTAGGTGGAGCTTCATTGGAAAAAATTGCATGTTCTCTTTCTCTCCTCTTATTTCTTGGATTTTTAGGACATTGGCTTTTGTAGTCTCCCATCTTATGAAAATTGTAGCATTCAATCTTTGATAGAACGACCTTCTTCTTTGGACCTTTGAAATTCTTGTATACTCCCTTATTCTTGTGATGAGCAGAGTAGGAATTTGAAGTGTTGGTTTCTTCATCCTCCTTTTTGTCACTTCCTAATGAGACGTGGGCTTCTTCTTGACTACATGCATTCCACAATTTTTCAAAGGTTGGTGTATCCTTCAAATTGCTAATTCCTAATGCAAAAGAGCCCCAATATTTTGGTATACCTAGTGTTGAGCCTTGAAAATACATATCTACTACACACTTTCCTAGACATTTTCCCCCTCACCTGGACCTCATAAACTATCAAAAATCATTGCATATTGATTCTAAGAGAGAATTGAAATGGTTTTCTAACTATGATTTTGTGTTTACTGTTTGAATTAGATTTTTCTCATTAGCTGTGGAATGCAGCCACTTTCCACGGCTGATACAACTTTCCACAGTTGTTTTTGTTAAACTCTAGGTTGCAGGTGTCATCAGGCAAAACAAGGCATGTGGGCAAGTTAAGAATGACCTGGACATGGATCAGGTCCTATTGGTTTAGCTGGATTCATTAAGGAAAGTTGTGGTCAACGGTGGTCAAATGGTGGTCTAACAAAGGAGTCCTATGGCAACCACACTCTGTTTTCAAACACGTGAAGGATTCTTGGCTATTCCTAGATCCCTGGGGTCATGTTGACACCTGTAGACTGCCCCATGATGGGAATCCAATAGCCACTTTTGATAGATTGAATAATCTCGGAAACCATTATGCTAAACTCATGGATGCTGTCCTTTTACGTGTCCTCAGTTAAAAATGTTTCATAGGAAAACAATTATGAATTTTTGTTATAAATAATGTGTTTCCAAATGCATAGAGTTAGTCTCCGTTGATGTAATTTTGTTGTTAAATTTACTGTGTCATGACACTAGTCCCACTATGGTAACGAGAGGATTCTTCCTCTGTTTTGAAATATAAAGAAGACTATATTTCTATATGACTGCGTGAGCATAATCATAGACTGATAGCCTATTGACCAAGGCCGTGTAGAGGGCCTCTGTACGCTGAGGTTTTGTTTTCCTTATTGCTGTAAAGTTTTTATGTAGTGTTTCCTTATTTCCATTACACATATTTCATAGTTATCCACCTGTGTATATTTCATTTGTTATGGTATTAACATTTCATTCCCGTACATGATTTTTTCAAGCTTTGTATATTGTTGTTAACATTGATCAATGTGTGTGTTTCAGGATAGAGTAGGCCCGGGCATTTTCATACAATTTTTGCAATAACTAGTGACATGGGATTAGCCTCTCTGCTAACTTTGCTTTTCTTAGTTTTTTTAATTCCAGTTATGCTTTGATTTCAGTCTTATTCACTTGATTTGTTAGTTAGTTTAGATATCAACTTGCTCATATCATTGACGTTATCTCCTAAAGCCATAGCTTAGACTACCTTGCGAGCTATCGGACTATGAATGATGTGATTTGATTTTAGTTTTACTTTTCTGCAGTTAGATATCAACTTTCTCATATCATTGACGTTATCTCCTAAAGCCATAGCTTAGACTACTTGGCGAGCTATCGGACTATGAATGAAGTGAATTGATTTTACTTTTATTAGTTTGATTTGTTGAGTGTAGTAGCTTAACTCATTTTTCTTTCTGTACTTAGATAAGTAGCAAAGATAATGGTTTCATGATCAGTAGTTCATTATTGGTTTTATTTGAATAGTAGCACATTTTCATTATTGTTCAATTATTAATTTCATCACTAGTATGTTCTAAGACCCTCTGAAGTGTTAAGTTCTGGAAATCATTATAGAGGACATAATTGCCTTAAAATCTATATCCATACTTGCCTTTTAGAGTATTATTAAAACTTAGGGATAGGATTTCCATTCACATTAGGAGATAAACGAAGATAAAAACCCCCAAAACAAAATAAATAATCAAAAACAACAAAAAGTAAGAAAGAGGTTGTCTTGCACATGTAGTGCACCACACTTCATCAGTTTACGACTCCCGGATTGATAATTAATGTAGCAATTTAGGACACATTAAATTGACTAAACACCTAGTAGTGTAGCAATAATGAGTTCTTTCTCTAGTAAAACTTCATCTATAGCTTGGATTTCATCTCATATTTTAGAGATCCTTACAAAATATGATGAAACAATATCATCTTTCGTCATATTTATTATTCCTAGTTCCTTCTTGAAACTAGTTATCCGACCAATGTTATTGATGGTAAATAACTTGGAGATTGGTTCTTTGCAAAGTTACAATAGAGACCATCCTAGTTTATTGGGCCTCATTTGCATGGATATTGATTGACATATTACATAGAATAAAACAAATATCCCTTCGCTTCTTCTAGTCCCAAAAAAATGAAAAGAGAACTTTTGCGCTCACATCTTAGAGGCCTACAACTCTACCAACCTCTGAGGGGGTTTAGGGGATGAAAATTTCCCTTGGTTTGAAAATTCCTTAGGGATAAAGGAGTATGGAAAATTATGCAAGGGGAGGGACTCTAGTATTATATGTTACATCACAAATATATTATGCCCATTTCTTGAATATATTGTATTCGAACCCAAATTGTTTTTATCTACAATGGATTAATTATATGGAAAGGAATTTTGAAATACTTCCATGTTAGTTATAAAGTTGGGAATGGATATAAATTCCTCCTAGGAACAAATCGTTGGATTGGTTTCTAACATTGGAATTGTCTCCCAGAGCCACTGATAACTTCTCTCAATGATGAATGGTATTTCACCTTAAATTGGGTAGCTCTAATCACCCATAAAAATGGAAGATGGGAATGGTTGATATCTCAGGACCTACAATTGGAAGGTGAGGAGGTTGTTGTATGATACCAACATATTAAATCCATTAAACTCTCTAATATCTCTATGTCAAATTCTAAGGACCAACTCTTCTGGTATCCCAGTACATATGGCTCATATGCTCCAAAATTTGGCTAATTAAATCTATCTCAAGAACATGATCTTGGAAAGCCTCCATGGTGGGCGAAAAAAATATGGTAATTTAGATTCCCACTAAAAATAAAAATGTTTATGTGGCCATGATAGATATGTAAGATCAGGATAATCAATCCTAAGGGTTGAAAGGAAGTCTTTTTGCTGGCCATCCTTGATTTCTTGGCCTTTGCATGTTCTTTGGTCCATATCTAGTCCACTTTTTGAGATATTGTTTGCCTCTTCATTCGTGTTCATGTAGATGTGTTCAATAGTAAAAAGAAAGAAGAATAATATTTTCTAAGTTTTTTTTTGGAAAATAAGAATAAAAGAGTAATTTATTATGCTTGTTGAGCCATTTAGCCAGTTTATGACATTGAGAGAGTCACCATAGATATGAATGGAAAGGATGTTTTGGTTTAGAGCCAATTGAAGAATAGAGAAGAGAGAAAAAAGTTTAACAATTTTGTTGGCCACCTTTCATATATTTTCTAAAATATTTAAAGTGGTGTGTTTCAAAAAGGTGAATCACCCCCCAACCCCACCAATAGCAGGTGTTCATTGTGTCGCTCCATCAAAAAATGCCCAAGGAAGATCTTTTTTAATTTCAATGTCTGAGTGTTTGGTGTGGAGGAATGAATGTAGGAGCTTACAATGGATGATATTTTTATATGCACCCTAACAGAGGCCAAAATTTTGTTTTCAAGGAGAATTGCATTCCTCTCCAACCATATTCCCCGTCATACAATAAGAGGACACACTTTTTTGTGAGCTAGTAATTTTTTTGAAAAATAATGTATTAAACAGAGATCAATACTTGCCTCTTTCCAAGGAAACCATAATTTTCCTATATTGTTGAGATCCTCCCAAATTTTTCTTGGAAAAGAGCAATTGATGAAAATAGATATGACTCTCTCCACCTTGTTCCAACATATAGAATAGATGCATAGACCATGGAAGGACATTTTATGGAGGTTGTCCCATATTGGGACTTTATTCCATAGTATGAGCCACATAAACATTTTTATTTTTAGTGGGAATCTAACTTACCATATTTTTTTCTTGCACCGTGGAGGCTTTCCAGGATCATGTTCTTGAGATAGAGTTAATTAGCCAAATTTTGGAGCATATGAGCCATATGGACTGGGATACCAAAACAGTTGGTCCTCAGAATTTGACATGGAGATATTAGAGATTTTAATGATTTTAATATGTTGATACAATACAACAACCTCCTCACCTTCTAATTGTAGGTCCTGAGATGTCAAACATTCCCATCTTACATTTTTATGGGTGATTAGAGCTACCCAATTTAAGGTGAAATACCATTGATCATTGAGATAAGTTATGAGGGGGTCTGGGAGATAATTCCAATGTTGGAAAAAAATCCAACGATTCATTCCTAGGAGGAATTTATATCCATTCCCAACTTTATATATAACATGGAATTATTTTAGAATTCCTTTCCATATAATTGATCCATTGTAGATAAGATTTTTTTTGGGTTCGATTACAATATACTCAAGAAATGGGCATAATATATTTGTGATGCAACATATAAGACCAAAGTCCCCCCCCCTGCATAATTTTCCATACTCCTTTATCCCTAAGGAATTTTCAAACCAAGGGAAATTTTCATCTCCTAAACCCCCTGAGAGGTTGGTAGAGTTATAGACTCTAAGATGTGAGTAGAAAAGTTCTCTTTTCATTTTTTTGGGACTAGAAGAAGTGACGGGCTAGTTGTTTTATTCTATGCAATATGCCGATCAATATCCATGCAAATGACGCCCAATAAACTAGGATGGCCTCTATTGCAACTTTTCAAAGAACCAATCTACTCGATTTCGGGAGCCATTTGTTCATGCACATATGAATTTCTTTTTCTATATTTTCCAATAGCCAAAACTAGTCTTGTTTCTTGTAGTTGTCTGATCTTAGAGAGAACCCTAAGTATTTTAGACCATTAGAGATATCTTACATAGGAGAAGAGAAAATTTCAACTAATACCCTTCTTTCCCTAGCTTACATCCCATATCCAGGAATGAAGGATTTCTTTGACTTTATAACCATTCTATTGGATCAAGAAAAAATATATAGAGGTTCTTCAGATATTGAAGGTGCATCCCCACACCAGCTTAGAATATAAAATGTCATCTAGGGTGAGATAGAAATTTGGGGAAATGTTTATACCTAAAAGTTCCTGTTTGTATTACCTCTAATATAACCCTACTTAATCCCTTCACTACTAGAAGAAAAATTAAGGGGGATAGAGGACAACCCTGTCAGGGAGCTCTCTCACCATTTAAAATTGGAGAAGCAACCTTGTTTATAAATATTGCAAATGTGGATATGCTTATACAGTTCATTACCTAGGCTACAAAAGAATGATTGAAGCTCAGGTGAATAATAATTATATGAATATATAACCAAATAACTCTTTCAAAATCTTTGGAGAGATCCTCTTTGTAAATCAAAGCTTTTTTTTGTGTGAATAGAGTGAAGTCTTCCTGTGCTAATGCAGTAGCTTCATGAATTTGCCTTCCTCCCAAGGATCAAAATTGCTCTGGAGATATGTTCTCAGAGAACACATATGTAAGCCTAAGAGAAATAATATTGGATATTATTTTGTATAATTGTTGCATAAGGAGATGGTCTAGAAGAGGTTAAAAGAATATGCATTTTCCTGTTGAAAAATGTAACTAGTATCGATCTTCATAATTGTATTTGAGCCATGATGTAATGCATTTGTTAAAATAAAGAAAAATAAAGTTTATTATAAAAAAATGACTTATTAAAGCATGTATTTCATGCTTCGGTCAATGGTTCTTAGGTCAAATCCTCCATTATAGGATGCTTGGATTTATGTCAAGTGTCCTTGTCCATGTCATAATGTCCAAGACCCTTCTTGCACTTTGTCAATCAAGAAAGAAATTTATTTTTATGTAAAATAGGTCATTTAGGCCTCCTCCACCAAGTTTGCCTCAACCTGGATAAGTTGACCTAATTAGAGAGGAAAACCCCACTATAAAAGGGTAGAAACTCAACTCATTTGGAACACATCTACAACAAGTTTGATCTATAGTTGTTGGAGTCAGAAAAAGGGTGTGAAATTGAAGGAAGAGGAAGGAAACCCCAGTGAAGGAGAAGGAAGTCTTTTTTAACCATAAAGAAGTTGATTTTTCTATCTCCTTGTCTCACATGTGTGAATTTTTTGAGTTGCTGGAGGGCCAAAATTATAGTACTATAGCTGGGTTGAAATTTTGAAGTAGTTGGGAGTCGAAATTCTAGAATGTTGTTGGGCTAAAGCTAATGGACAAGAAGAGACTACTAGAGTTTTATTAATAATATTGGAAGGATGACTTGGTGGAGGAGGAAGGTATTTTGGGTCTATATTCTTTCTAAGCATAAATTTTTGGATCTTGTTCAAGAAAAAGTTAAGAAACCTACAGATGACGCGAGAAACGAGAAATTCAAGGAAATTGAAATCTTGGCCATGAATCTAATAGTAGATGGAGTGAAGGAAAATATAATACCATACATATCTAATATATATTCCACTCAAGAAAAGTATGAATCCTTCTCCAAGTTATTTACCATCAAGAAGATTGGTCAGATAACTAGTTTCAAGAAGGAACTATGAATAATATGTAATGTCCCTTAATAATAAATAATAAATAATAATATAATATAATATAATATTAAATAAATAATAAACAATAAATAAATAATAGTAATAGTAAATAAATAATAAATAATAATAAATTAATTACATGCTCTAAATAAATATAAATAAGAATAAAACAAGAAAGCAGTAAAAATCAGTAAAGCTATCAAAAAGTAAAAACAAAAGAATAAAATAGGAAAGAAAGTTGCATGTTAACACATGGAGTGTGTGCATGTGGTTCCCCTTCCAATGGTTGCTCTATTTAATATATGGGGAGAAAGATGAGAGGCATTCCATCATTCCATGATTCCACCATCCATTCTCTTGGAGAATAGTGTTGTGAGACAAAGGATTCCCTGGAAGTACTGCATTGATTGAGGGCTCGGGGGTGGCCAGTTGTAGCAAGATTTTGTGCAATTAAGCCTACGGTTGGGTGGAGAGTCGTCCCCAAGACTCTGTTGCAGGTAGCAAAATTCAACTAGCATTCCATAGGTAAGTTGTCTCTCTTCACTCATATTTCTGTAATTTAGAGTTAACTAGTTGATAAAGTGCTTGTTGATTATAAATCGCTTGATTAGTCTAATTAATTAGGTGTTGCTATTTCGGGGCTGTTACATTTGGGATAAAAATCACTTGGTTAGGGGTTGTATACTTCTTAGCATCATCGATAATCCACACAAGAACACTTTCCTGATTTGAAAGGATGGATAATGGTTAGCATCTCTTAGTAGCTCCCAGCATCTCTATGGAGGATTTGATGCATTTCTATCTTAGAAATGAACTCAATAGTTATAAGGCACTCACCGGCATAAAGTTTTTGGATTGCTCAGATAGGTGCACCAAAGGGTATGACCACTACAATAATTTCCATTATTGTATAACACGAGAAAAAAAAAGCCTAAGGCACAATAAATGTCCAGTATAATCTTTATTTTAAGAGTCCGCGTCTACTTTTTTTTGAATATGAGTATATATCACAAATTTTTGCTAATTTTTTATTTTTTTTTTTAAATAAGAAAATATATTTATATAGGGAGACACACTGACAACAGCCCGAGATTGTGGTGATTTATCTTGACCAGAAATCGCAAAGCAGACAGATTTGTTGTATAGACTAACTAATTTTGACGTTGCATGCTAACCATTTGACGAAATGTGTTCTTGAAAACTTTGCATCTACTCAACAGCTAGGCTCAAATATGTAGGCTGGAATGCCCACTTTATATGCAGATTTAGACTCAAATTTGTAAGCTAGAATGCCTATTTTCTGAGCCTAAAAGTTTATAGTTCCATAACTGTGTCACAATTTTTTTTGAATTTCTTAGATTATTTTAATAAACTGAAGAATATGCCAGCTGTAGCATGAGTCTTGGTATGGGAATTAACATTGGAAAATCATAAAAAATCCCTAGGCATATCTTCATTTGGATTATATTTGGACATTATTTCAGATAAGTGAAATCACCGTGACTATCCCATCAGGATGGATGCATACAAACTATTTGATAAAATGTATGAACGAAAATTTTCAGTTGCATGATGATTTTAGAGTTGAGATAGCAAGCAGGAAGCTTTGCCTTTTTTATTCTTGAATCACTTTCACCACTTTGAAATTGACTCAGAATTTGACTTTTGAAACATTGTACTTGCCATCAGCACTTGTCAAAGGATTATGTATCTAGTTGCATCGGTGTTTACATAAATAAATAACCAAAATTTGAACTAGGACCATTTTTTTTTATTCGTGGGTGATTTCTTCAAATTCAAAGAAAATACATCTCAATTCTGTTTCAGATTTGTGACTCCATTTTCTTGCTGCCCTATTTGAATGTTGTCCATGTATTTAATAAACACACCAATTTCAGAGCTTCCTCTATTCTATTGTTGTCTAAAAATACGTGATTCGTTTTGATAATAGCTCCATTTGCATGATGGAAACAATAGTTTGATGATTAGTAACAAAATCATTAGTTTATGGATTTGTCTATATTACATTGAGAGCTATCCTACGACTATCTAAAACAGGGTATTTCCCTGCAACTAAAGGTGAAGTGTTAGAATCTCGATTGATTATATTGTATATGAAAGGAAAGTCAAGGTTTGATTCTAGACCTTGTCATACAAGAGTTTATTCTCAATACTATTGTCACAATAAATCACATAGAAAGTGTTCAACCTATAATGGCACCGACTTACAATGTTCCAATGACTTTACTCTTTATGTAATTTTAACCATTATTTGATACCCTATCTAGCATTATTTGATACCCTATCTTTATCATTCAATGTTATATCATGTTCAGATCATTTTGTCCCATTATCATATCCACATCCATGAAATGATATTCTCAGACGAGATCATTCCTGGAGAGCTTAGCTCAAATCTACATTCGTATTATTCCCTCTTGGAAATGGCTCAATAAACGCATTGTAATTTCTGAGTTTTTTAGTGAGATGTTTTTTAAACATCTTATAGATGCATTATTGTAGGTATTTTTTTTTTTAACACAGTTATACAATGACCATAGCAACAATGTAGAGTATTTAAATCACAAGCATAAAACATATATTGTGCCTAGAAATGGCTCAGCCCCAAAAAAATACTCATTTATATCAGTCATAGTCATAAGGTACCCACTTAGAATATCTTAGAAATTTTCACAAAGAAATCTGAGTTTACTTGTTTGGTTCACTGTGGTATTATATCAAAACAGTTGGTAGATAGTGTATTGTAGGTGTTTCTCTTCCAAATTGTGATTAAAATAACATGCACAGTACTAAGCATACATAAAATAGATATTCGAGAACAACTGATATACACTTTGAATTAAATTTAAAAGTGCACATGCCACTTAAATTATACAGTCCAACAATATTATGATTTCTAAGGTTCGAAACGATGATTGCGTATCAAATTTATCCAACCTAAAAATGGCAGGTTCAGTTGCTCACATTGTTGTCACTCAATGTTCCTGTAATTAGCATTCGAAGTTCTATATTTTTGTTTCATTCATCGTATATAGTCATCTTATTTCAAATTATTAAGTCAAAGGGTTCAATTCTACCATGTTGTGGTGGCTCAATAAAATCCTATATGATCATTATCCACTCAGTGTACAATGGCTCAAATTGGAATTTAGTTATAAGGTGGACAAAAATTGGAGTTTAATAAGGGATGCTTGGAGCTGCATGATATTTGTCATAATAGTATGGTTTTATTATGGAAACTGTTAGGTTTTCTTTAATATCCTTAATATCCCTATCTATTGTCTTTAATATGTTGTCTTTTGTTTTTGTGGCTGTTGCATGTTCAGAATTTTGTTACTTTTTTAATTGGAAATGGTCAATCATAGAAATATGTGCATGAATTTTACATTACTTTTAATTTAGCCTCTACACTACTTTACCTTATCCCTGGTCGATCATATTCTTCAAAATTTACATTGATGGATTTTAATGAGTAGATTGATTGCTTTCTTACTTGGTTTCTTTATCACATCTAGTAGATCATATTCTTCAAAATTTCCATTGATGGATTTTAATGAGTAGTTTGATTGCTTACTTAGCTAAGACAGATACTTTTATGGAGCATCTAAAAGCATGGTTTATTGCTTAAAATTTGATACATCTAAATCGTACACTATGATTTCAGTTTAGTTTAATTAACTGTTATGATGTTGAGTATAATGTTACATGAGGTTTCGTGATTCAAGGTTAATTGCATATATTTGATAAAGTTATCTAAGGAAAAATGGAAAGGAGAAACTTGCAAATTTTCTAATGATGATAACTAATGATAGCTCATGTGATTATGGCCAACTTGGATCAGATGAATAAAAAAAATGGCGCTAGATAGATACTTAAGGTGGTTGAGAGGAAGTGTCACAACAAGGGTAAGAAATCAATAAGAAGAGGCAACCTATTTTAGGACATAGTGGAAGAGTTTGGTATAATCATAACTTGGTACTCTAAAAGTATCACTATAAGGTCTATCTAAGGATGATGCACATAAAGAAGAAAATATTGGCAATCAACTAATGAAGTTGAATAATCATGGTAATAATGAAGGTCATTTTTAAGGAACCTCGAAGGTATGATGACATAGATTAAAGAAGTAAATCCGTAATGAAATTGATCAATTGGAGGAGATAAGGTGTGTGCATGGAAACATCTATAATAGTTTTTACCTTTAATGGGAGGGCCACATTGTAAAGTTTTCCATAGGTGATTAGCTATAAGCATGAATTATGGATAAAACGATGTATGATTAGGCAATTTTATTATGTTGATGTCTTAAAACAGGAAATGATAAGCGGATTACATTTGGTAGCCATCTTAATGAATTTATTTATAGGGTATTACCCAAGTTGGGGAATAGTAACAACATTTCCAAAGTGTATCAATGTTATGCTTTTAAGAGAGGAGGAAAAGAAACCACAATGACTAGAGGTGAGAATTTAAAGTCAATTTAATAAAATAGAATGAAGTGAATAAGTTTCCATTTTTGAAGCTAGTAGACATGGAATATTAGGAAATTAAGACTAGGAGAAAAATAAAAATATATCTATGAACATCCAGTAGGATGAAATGAAGGGATGTTCTATCAAGAAGAAAGTTCTTTTAAGTTATTGATGAGTGGACTAAGAAACATGATTGGTAATGGTCATAATGATGATCTACATAGTCTAAAAGTATGAAGATATGAAGTTGAGAATTTTCATAATGATCAGTGATGATAAACGAGGAAGATGTTTAAAAGTTTAAACGGTAAAAAAATAATAGTTGAAGTATAGGAAGGAATTTTTCTAGAAATTTTATAAGTATACCTTGAGAAGGATTGTGTACATGTTGACAAAAGAAGTGAGAGTCAATTAATAGAGTTTATACTTGACTGATTTGCACTCATTGTTTCATGAGTAGGACTTCACACAAAGAAACTTATCAAGTTTTGTTCCCATAGCATTAAAAGAGGTTGTTTCCACAAAACACCACATATTTAAATTTTTCATGGACAATAATGATAGTAGTGTTTCCAACTGTTTCAAAATCTAAAGTAAAGATACTATTTAATGAGCAAGAATCTCTTGTCCAACTTGAAGAAGGGTGAATTTTCAACAAAGCAATCAAGTGGTATTAAGATAGGAACTTGACGAGATAAGAAAATATTTTTTTTAGTGGATGAAAATGATAATTGTTAAGTGATGTATGTATAAGTCAACATGGATCAACAAACCCTCATGCAAGTAAATTAAGCATGATATAAAATTAAATCATGATGACCTAGTGTTTATATGCAATTGCATATAGCGGCATTGGAATCGGTAAGCCAAAGGTAAATGGATGTAAAACCAAGGGATTTTAATTTTGAGATAGATGATTTAAATAATGTTTGTATAACTAGTAATATCTTAACAATTAATTTCACCAGAATTTCCTTGGGAAGGAAGAATATATGACGAGAGATTAAGAATCAAGATGATGAGGCTCATGTGAAATTTAACGATGTACTTAGATGATTATACCTATGGTGTAAATGATCAACTTCCTAGTTGAAAGAAGTGGAAATGATTATTGAAAAGTAATTTGTATCTTGATGAAAACATAACACTAATCGCATTGTTGAGATAGCTTAGATCCTAAAGGGATGTTGAATAATCTCATTTATAGTTGGTATTCATTGTTTATGTAAGCAAATGAAATTGATTCATGATAAGAATGCTTATAGTGTATTATTTCTTTATATTTGATATGTATTGAAATGGTTCTCATATTTATGATGTTAGGGTGGGGTTATGTTGATGTGTGATTCCATTTATTATGTGATGTCATGATATATCTTTGATACAGATATGTTGATGTTATATGATGATATTTTAGGATGTGAAGCATGTGGTATTACATGCAGATTTTATGACATGTAAGAGTATGCAATTTTTTTTACTATTCAGAATGTGGAGATTAACAAGGATGTTAGGATGATGACATGCGAGACTTGGCATGTGGATTATTTTCTATGATACTATGATGGTATAGCTAATGCATTGTTGCACGTTGAGATGCGATGATTGACAAGACTCCACAAATGGGCTAAGAGGGCTAGTTTATTTGATGATCTCGTGCAAGCCCATACGCCTGAGGGAGAATAAGTAACACCATATGGGTTGGGGACAAACTCAATCAACACTACATATTCTAGTGGTTCCTTTGTCTTGTATAGCTCTTGAGGGCTATGGGACCATCTTGAGGAGGCCAAGTGCCTGATATTGAAGGCTAGGTGCCTAGTATTGTATTGGCATGCTAAAGTCTGGTAGGGGTGTAAGGACTTCGATGCCTAAGGTTGTGCGCCTTAGTGAGTTCTGGAGGGAGTGGGACAACCTTTCGAGATGCCTGGAGACATTGAGCACTGTACCGAATGCCTACCATGGGGCCCTGGGGGCAGATGAGGTCTGAGTCAGGTGCGAGCCTTGGGGCCAGCCTTGGACTAGGATACAGACTGAGGAGGCTTATGCCTGATTCCGAAAGTGGGAAAAGGACAGAGATTCCTTGGGATTTCCTGGGTGTTGTGAAACTTTCGATGCCTGTTGGTTATACTAGTTCAGCAGAGGGTGTTGGGACTGTTACATGAAGTAATAAATAACAAAATAATTGTAATGTCACTTAATAATAAATAGTAAATAATAAAAATCATAAATAATAAATAATAAATAAATATATAATATTAAATAAATAATAAAAAATAAATAATAAATAGTAACAATAAATAATTAATAAATTGATTACATGCTCTAAATAAATATAAATAAGAATAAAACAAGAAAGCAAGTTGCATATTGACACATGGAGTGTGTGCATGTGGTTCCCCTTCCAATGGTTGCTCTATTTAATAGATGGGGAGGAAGATGAGAGGCATTCCATCATCCCATGATTCCACCATCCATTCGAAAGATGATATTGTTTCATCATATTTTCCCACTGAAAAGGAAAAATTATAACAACCCTTCTAACATTTCATGGTTTTTGTTTTGAACACTCTCATTTTGGCTCTTTTGTAAAAAAATAGTAGAGAGATCAATCAGATGCCATCAACAAAATGAATATGAACAACATATGCAAATGTAGCATTTGTTTATCTCTTATAAATAGAAGGTACATATTTATTTTACTAGAAAAGAAGAAGAAGAAGAAGAAGAAGAAAATAGTATTAAGTTAAATAAATAATTAAAACAATAAGAATTATATATAAATGTTCATAACATAGGAGGAGATCAAAATATTCAATTACTTGACTAAAGTTAGAGGGCCATGCCCAAGCTTAGTGGGAAAGTCACAAAAAGATGCTTATTTTGGATGGTGATTTTGCAATAAATAAATATGAGGTATTTTAAACCCTCAAAAAATATCAATTCTACCCTATTAGGTATAAAGAGGACCAATGGATATATCGACATTACTTATAGTAGAAGTAAAAATGCTGCATCACCAAGTTGTAATTATTTTGGGTATATCTCCCAAGAACCTGGATGTGAT
Source organism: Pinus taeda (assembly GCA_000404065.3). Classification (NCBI taxonomy): domain Eukaryota; kingdom Viridiplantae; phylum Streptophyta; class Pinopsida; order Pinales; family Pinaceae; genus Pinus; species Pinus taeda. Next base: position 15,598 of record APFE031046873.1, on the reverse strand, counting down.
CATCAAATATTTGGAAAGCCTACATGCTAAATTAAGGAGGAAATTAATTCTCTTTATACCTAGGATAGTTGATTAGCCCTGTATGAAATCACAACATATGGTGAATATGGACATCTGAGTGGTTCGAAGAAGAAAGAGCAATAAGGTCCTTCCATGAAGGGAAAGAAGAAGTGGAAAGGAAAGGATTAAAATAAAACAACCATAGTGCATAAATGCAAGGGTCCAAAAAACGTCTATAACCATTATATATTAATGGTCAAACTAAAGATAAGTGTTGGAAGTTACATCCATAGATAATTCTAAAGAACGAACAAGAAAGATTCCAAGGAGAAGAACATGTTAGCCATGGATTTAAGCAACCAAGTAGAGAGTAAATAGATGTTGTTGAAATATTGTTTGTACTGCAATGTAAAACGAGGTGAATTTGAGTGGCTTATGTCCTAAGGAGGAGAAGGAGATGACTAAACTCATCCATGTTAATATCCAAGTCAAGAAGACAAAATTCAATGTTATGTTTGATCTGATTTACCATGCCAAACTCATAGTAGAATATGTTTTCAATGAGCTTATGTTGAATGTTATTATTATGCTCACCCATATCCAGTGGGATGGCTAAATATGAATGTATATCCTCATATCACTACACATTGTGAGATAAAATTTAATATTGTGAATACTCTATCAATCAAGTGGAGGTAGAGATATTACCACTTGAGGTGTGTGGTGTAGTGTTTGGAAGTCCCTACATGAACATGTGGGATGTAATCTTTATGAGGAGAGAAAATGTGTATCATGTTATCAAGGATGGGAATTCCTTCATCATCAATTCACATAAAGATAAATCCCATATCTATAGTAATTAATCCGTTTTAGAAAGAATTTTATATTACTCTTCTTAAGAAAATAAGTCAAGAGATGAATACATAAAATTCAATTCATTTCTAGATGGATGCACTAAATAGAGAAAACATTAGTTGGAGGAGATTTTATAAGCATACAAATAAGTGCTCCAAGAGTATAAAAGGTTACTATCTAAAAGGGGCGTGGAGTGGGAGATATAGTTGTTTCTCAAATCCCTATTTCCAAGCAAAGTGTTTTATAATTATTCTATCCTAGAAGCAGATGAAATGAATAAACAATTTCACCCACTATTGGAGTAGGGATGAACTAAAGAGAGAAAACATTAGTTGGAGGATATTCTAGAAGCATACAAACAAGTGCTCCGATAGTGTAAAAGGTTACTATATAAGAGGGATGTGAAGTGAGAGATATACTTGTTACTCAAATCCCTATTTCCAAACATTTTGTTGTATGGTTAGTCTATCATAGAAGCTAATGAAATGAAGAAATAGTTGCACCCACTATTGAAGTAGGGTGTGATTCGACTAAGCATCTCACCTTGTGGGCAACCTATCATAATAATTCCCAAGAAGGATTGGGCTTGGATAATGTGTATCAAAAATAGAGATTTGAGTAAGATCATCCTTAAGAATCAATACCCTCTACCCAAGATCAATGGCTTGCTAGATCAACTACAATTTGCGATGTACTTCACCTAGTTTGATATCAAATCAAGATACCACCAGGTATGAGTTAAACAATGATACACCTCGAAGATCACCTTAAAAACAAGCTAAGATATATATATGAATGGTTAATAATTTATTTTGGTATAGGTAATGCACCAACTACATTTATGCATTTGGTGAATTATGTATTAAGTCCCTTTCTAGATTCATTTGAGGTATTACACTTTGATGATATATTTCTTTATAGCTCTAATTGGGAAGAGAATATTTCACCTATCAAGTAAGTGTTAGTACCTTAAAAAATAATTAATTATTAGAAAACCTTAAGAAATATGATTTTTCTCAATGGTGATTAGTGTATTTGGGGTATGTAATTGGTGGAGGGAAGCTCATGATAGATCTTGTGAAGATGGAGGCCATCCTCACATGGCCAACTTGTACTAATGTCGCTAAGGTTAAGATATTTGTGGGGGTAAAAAAATACCTATGGAATTTTATATCATCCTTTTGAAATATGGCTACACCACTATATGATCAATGATAAGAGTTCATTGTGGGGAATAATTAGTAAAAATATTTTGAATTGATGAAATAGAAGATTAGTCAAGAACCAATTCTTACATTTCCTAATTTATTTAATCCTTTCAAAGTGGACAAAAAATCAAGTGGATATGATATGGGAGTATTCCTAATGTAGGGAAGTCCACTAGTATGTTATCATTCTAAAAGTTTCCATGGCAAGGTATTTAACAACCTTAAATATGACAAGGAAATATATACTCTAGTTTAAGTTGTTAAGAAATGGAAGCATTATTTTATGGAAAGGAGACCATCATTTATGTTGATCACTAGAAATAAGACAATTTGCAAGCCCAAAGTAAGATTCAACAAACTGGACACTAGAAGTATATGGGACTTCCATAACAATTTCACCTAGTCATCAAATATAAGAAATGAAGAAATAAAAAGTTGGAAAGCATGCTTTCAAGCCACCCGAGTCCAATATTACAACACTAGTAACTATTATGCACATGGAGGATTTCACTCATGATGCATACAAATAGGCATACTCAAAAAGTGATGACTTTAAAGAGATGTTTCAATGTATCTATTACTGAATTTATGTAGAAGAAGATGGTATTAAGGCTGAATATCATGTCTAAGATGGTTTTGTAGTGACTACAACCACCCTCCAAAATTTTTCCTTAGCCTATTTTGGATCCTCCCTACCAACCCTCACAACATCTTGTCTTGCTTTGTCAATTCCTCAAGATTCAGTGTCTTTCTTGCTCAAAGGTAGCCTGTCGATTGCAATTTGATATTTTCCCTTCACAGGTTGCTCACCCGGACTTGGTCCACCTATAGGCTGAGTAGCTTCCCCTTGAAAATTGCACATTTATGGAGGGCGACCAGCCTTCCCTCCAGAAATTATGCAATCCTCTCTGACAACCTATTGGGCTCTAGGATTGCGTAATCCTACTAGCTAACCCTCCCAGCAGGATTTGCACACATTTTCCCAACAATAGACTATTCAGCCTAGGATTTGTGCAAATCTAGGCAGCAATCAGCTGCTCTGCCCAGAAATTGTGTAAATATCCTGGGAAGCCAGCCTAGATTCAAGCCAGAAATGCACATTTTTCTCCAGCAGTCGAGAAATATCTTGCATGTACAACTGAGTTGACCGGTTCCCTCCAAGACCGAGCAAAACTGACTTGCATGCATGGATTCCTTCTCCCAAGGCAGCATGAAAAATCATCCCTTGTTTTAGGGATCTATGTTTAGCAGTTGGAGGTTACACGCAAGGATCATTTCAGAAACCTCCCACCAAGTGTCGCTTCCCCTAGATTTGTGGCATGCACGTCACAACCTTGGTGTTATCAAAAATCATCAACCAGACACTGCAAAGCTCATTCCTCACATCAAACCTTGTAGCTCTGACATCCCACATCACATCTAGGAGCAGTTGGAATATTCAGCTCAAATGTTTTGGGGTAAGCTCGCTTCCCACACCTTGTGCCACATTTCTGTCACTTTTTGTGTTTTCTCTTGTGGGAGGATTGTTTGCTTGATTTATTTGAACACTTGCTATCATTTACATATATACTAGCTTGTCCTAGCTTTGTTTCAGTTTCATTGCTATCTCACTGTTGTCGCATGCATGAAATTGTTTTACATGGACGTTCACCTAACCAACAAACTCCATCACCCACATGCATTTTGATCTTATTCTTCAATCTTTCATTCATTTTTTGCATACATTGTTAATCACTTCTGTTATCACACCATGTCACCATGCATTCACTGACTTACTTTCTTTCAATTGCTCGTCGGCGAGTCGGATCAACCTTGGCCCGGGCTTTGCTTTCACCAACGGTATATTGCACAATCTAGGAAACGAAGGCTCACCTTCCTCCCATATTTGTGAATTCCTACCCAACACTGGCCTCCAGGATTGTTTTGTGCATTTCTGGAGGAAAATGGCTTCTTGGCCCAAGAAATTGTGCAAATCTGTCCCCGGGCCAGCAATCCTTCCTAGCTAGAATTGCACAATGCATAATCCCATCATTCAGCAACCATACTAGACTATGCATTGCATAGTTCTAGTAGTCAATCAGTCTCTCAATAGCTTGGACTATGCCTTGTGCAGTCTTGCCAGTTGGTCTCCTGACCTCCTAAACGAAATTGCACAACCTTCATGATCATTCACCCAGGTATGTTGCAAGTCAATTCTCATGTTCATTTTGGTTTTTGAATGGAAAATTTCTTGCTATGAGTGTTTCTATGTCTCCAGGTATCACACGTGTTAATCTGTCTCTCAGTAGTATATGTAGAATGGTTTCTAGGAGAGCAGAGACAAAGACACTGTTCAGAGCATGCTTGGGGATGCAGTCGATCAACTTTCCATGGAATTGCCTACCCACGAAGACATCAAGTTGTTCGTATACAAGGACATCAAGGTATGACAGCAACAACATCACAGTGAACAGTATCATGAACAACAGCTAAAGACATCATACCAAATGCAACAAATGAAAGAGGAGGGTTGTTGACAACACAAAGGTGAAACAAGGTCTCAAGCTCAAGCAGGTCCATTAATGATGAAAGAAACTTTGGAGACTCCAGCTATGAAGCGATGGTGCAACAAGAAGATCGCGCAAAGGCATAATATGGAAGAAAGAAGGAGTTGCATGTGTTGAAGTAGCAACTCAGGAAGAATATGAAGCTGCATGGACAGATGAATGAGTTGCAGCAAGAACGAGAATAGCAGTGGGTAAAACATGCACTCACAGATGAAACGACGCCCGTTAAAGTTAACGATACATCCCAGAAGCCAACATAAAGTAGATAGCATGAGTAGTGTTGTTGATCACATGCAAGGGATTCAACAGCATGCATGTTGTTGAGTGCACGAATGCAATCCAACTCATTCAACACACTCACCAAGGCGAAGCAAGAAGCAAGTTCAACTGGGGCTGAACATTTACTTTGGTAAGTTGATGCATATGACCACCAGCACACACTTGAAGATCAACATGGACACTATGCATCAGTTTGTTGTTGGTTCAATCATAGCAAAGAAGACCATGTGCATGTTAGCATAAAAGTTGGATAAAGGGATCAAACTAATGCACTAGTAGCAACGGAGGTAAGAGTTTGCTTCAGCAAGATGTCACCATGAGGTGTATGCACACCATCATGGACAACCAATCTTGGAATCATCTCACCACCTTCACCATCACAAGCATGTCAAAGAATTGGTCTCATCACAGCAGACCGAGTGTCAATGATGTCATGCAAGGCTTTCTCAAGAAATGTTGTCTCACATGAGTACATGTGCATTTTAATGTTGAGTCATGTCAAGTGTAAGTCAAGTGTCAATGTTTGGATGTAACAGTCATAGAGTAGATGAAGAGTCATGAGGGTAGTTGAACTATCACAAAGGGGAATTTCAAGGGTCACCCCACCCTTTGCTGTAAACAGTCCCTCATAACTCATTGTATAGGCTTTTGGTTAGCCAGGCTTCTACTAAGACTATCTTGAAGAAGGCTTGGACAGTATTGTAATGCACCTTGGCTTCTCCACTACACGAAGCTAGTACATTTCTTTGGAGGAGCAGGTGTATGTGGCTGTAATGTTCCACTGTTGGGGCTAGCAAGTTTACATGGATGTATTGTATTATTGTGACTTACACTTCTTAATATAATAAGAGCCAACACATTTTCATGCATATGTTGTTATTGTAGTTGGACTGCTTCAGTTGCCTTAATGATATATGTTGTTTAATTTACATACTTGTGTATAAAATAATTCACATGCAATTATATGAATCTTGTTGTTAATGTGTTGATATTTTGTTAATGTCATCATCGTCTGTGTCGACTACTCTATCGAACATCAGATAGACCTTTCACATGAGCCTTGTTATAACAATCATTGCACTCATCTCGGACTGATCCATGAGTGTTGTATGTGTTATCTTACCTTGTATGATGTGACTGCCACATCTGAGTGGACCTCTCTGCCGGAAGCTATGCATGTTGTTTTGTGTTGTGTGTTCCTAAACGAGTTGGGACTAATCCATTTTAACTTGGAACTCACCTTATCCTCCTTCCCCCCTCGAAGTGTTAGAACCTCTCATACACCTTCCTTGACTCACTGCATCAGTCACACCCTTGCTACTGAAAGGGTTACCTTACTTGCCTTTGTGCGACATCATGGTCAAGGCATCACCTTATGACCCACTGTTGGGACTCTACCAAACAGTCTGAGGTCTAATTGGGACTTCTTACCAAGGATATCCCCTTGGCATGTTGGCGGGTCCAACACCATCAACAGATGGGTTGCTTTAGAAGCTATATGTTCCTAAAGGTGAAATATTAAATCTTATCAAAGAGGCCCACACTTCCAAAGTTTCAAGCAATTTGATTGTTGGAAAGATAGTTTCCAACTTGTAGAGGTAAGTATATTGGTGTAAAATGATGTAGCTCTATTTATTAGAGGGTGGATACTTTGTTGTACCAATAAGCCTAATTATAGAGATCAAGGTTTATCTCATCCCTTACTTGTACCTACAAGACAATGAGAGAGCACCTCCATGGATTTCATGGGTGGATTTCCAATAACAAGGAAGGGACGTAACTATATGTTTGTAGTAGTTAACAATTTAGCAAGATGTGCATTCTCATGCCTTGTAAAATACATCAAGGATAATATGTAGAAAACATGTTCTAAAGGTATATGTCCACTTTGGGATACTGAGCATCATGTTAAATAAATATACTACATTTTTTTAGTGCCTTTTAAACTACACTTCAGGGTAAAATGGACACCAAGTTGAAGAATTCAATAGCTTTCCTTCCACAAATATATGGGTAGATAAAAGTAGGGAATGGGATATTGATTCAAATTTTGAGGGATTACATTTAGAAACATACATGATCCTAGGACAAAATTTTCATTTATATTAAGCACTTTTATAATATAACAGTCCATACTGAACTAGTATGTCCCTTTTTGAAACTTGCTTTAGGTGTTTGCCACCTTCTCCCTTAGATTTTCTATATAGACAACAAGGACAAGTAAGGGAAGACATCACACAAAAATAATTGAAGGCTGAAAATTTAATTGATAATATCAAGCAAATCCATTTTCCAGTAAAAGAGAAATTAAAGATGTCATGGTAAAGGTATAAGGCCCAAAATGTACATATTAGAATATTCTTTCAAGCATAAGCATATAAGAAACAAACTTTGTTTTTAATAAAGTTCCATAGATTTTGTGGGTCTTGCAAGGACAATAATAAAAGTTTCATTTCATTTCTATTGGTAGATAATGGCTAGTTTGTAATGTTTGTAGGTTAGTATTGTAATTTCATAAGTTAACATGTCAAGTCTTTTGATCGAGGCCCTCCCTCTGCACAAATATAAAAGGTATTCTAGAGATGTAAATATTGACTAAAAGAAGAAAGCATGAATGCTTTGCTTTTAGTGAACAGGGTTCTAAATTGACTAGACATGTAGTCTAACCTTCGGTAACAAAAATTTGGATTTTGAGTCATAATATTCAATGAAAATGGACATATTACATGTTTTTGTTTTAAAATGTCATAATTATCCATAAGACACACTCTCCAACCGGCCCTTTAGACTCTTAGAGTGGTATATAGTGATGTGGGCACCAGTCCATTGTATATTTTTTGTGGAATTTTCAACAAGGCTCTCATTCATGGAGAGAAAGATGTTTTGGGTGCATTTTCACTAGTTTAAACACTCTAACACTTATTCCATTGATTATATGTGCATGCATTCTTATTCTCTCATTAATGGAGAGAAATATGTTCTAGGTGCATGGTCACTAGTTTGTACACTCTAACAAATATTACATTGATTAAATATGTATGCATTCCTCTACAAGCCAATGATAACGGTGAAGGTTAGTTGTAACATTAAAATGAAAGTTTTAAATCAAGAAGATGCTTTTAGTTCATGGGAGATGTTAAAATTTGATTTTAGTTCATGGGAGATGTTAAAATTTGAGTGGATGTTTTTTATAAAAAATTAATTTCAACTTAACTATTATAATGCTTCACTTATAAATTTGATTTCACTATAGGAATAACCATTTTTTTGGGTGGAAATATTATTTTGATTTCTTATGTGACTAACATTAGGCATATATTATTTTAAAACAATATCCAAATCACTTTGAGATTCCTTCTCTGTTTAAAAAAAAAAAAAAACAATTCTGAAGTAGTTATTTTCCATAGTGCTTGTTGATTTCCAAGTCTCAGGCAATTATGTGTCATATTTCTCATTGGTTCCTCTTCATATGTTTGGCATTATGCTTCAGTGTACAAAAAAATATATAGACCTGAAAGCTTAACTATGATGGATGTTTTGATATTGGATACTACAAGTGGAAAAATTATTTTATAATCTCTAATCTAGAGGTATGTAAAATTCAATTAGTTCCCTAAATAATAGTCATTAGATGCACATATTTCAAGTTCTGAGCTCAGGTTTCCTACACCAAAGATATAAAGATTAAGGAGTGCTTAGAGAAACATTCAATACTTAAATTTGTGTTGCTACTTTTAGTTCTCGTTAGAGATTCTATGTTGATAGTAGGTGGCATCCTTACCCTTGCAATTTAAGGTTTCACATTGTCGACACAGTTTCTATTTCATACATACTGCAAAATAATTTGTTTTTATTTTTTTTACGAGAGGAGATAAACATTTTTCCTTCCTACTTTCCCAATGTTTTGACTCTCATGCAAGCAATGTCAAGTATGGTTTCCCAATGTTTTGACTCTCATGCAAGCAATGTCAAGTATGGTTTACAACACCATAGTTTGAAAATTTTCCCTAATCTATGAAGGGTTTATTCATGGTAATTTAATATAGTCGTTGGTACCTTCACTATGGTTGTTGGTATATTTTCAAAAGCATTTCTTTACAGTTCTTCTCATGTTGTGATGTTTGTTATAATTACATTACCTGTCAGTGTGATCACAAAGCTTGTGCTTGGTTTTAGAAAAGGTGATGTTATGAACTTTTTTATTTACAAAATTACTTTACTTTTGAATTTATAACATTTTTATTATTATAGCCAATATTACAAAACTCCCCAACTTCTCCCAATTTTTATGAGTTTTTTAGGTTGTTGAATTTCCAAGTTTTTCAAGTTGTGAGTTTTCAAAACTTATGCTTGTTAGGCTATGCTTGTTGCATTTTTCTTATTTCTTTAGATATTCCCCATATAATTTTTTTATACCAAGTTTTATTTAACCAATGGTAAAGTTATATAGTTGTTATTAATAATGTAGAATAAGTCATCATAGGTAATTTCCATATTAAGGGATATTGTTACACAACTAAGAAAAACATGCATATTTTTCATATGTATATATGGGCTCTTTCTCCTACAATTGCACTCATTTTTTCAAAGTTCCAAGCAAGCAGATGTACCAATTTTTTCAAAGGATCAAGATCACCAGCCATCAACATATTGTGTCATTATAAACCCATTCTGAAAATTTGTAATGTAAATGATGATAGTACGACCATTTAATTATGTGACAACCTAGGTAAGCATATTATTTTGGAAAAAATTTCATCCTAGGAGGTTTTTCATCTTACTAATTCATCTATGATTCTAAACGCAGATGTTCGATAGAGTTTTTCCCTCTAACCTCACCCCAAAGCTAGGGTGGAATTTTTCTTCAAAGCCTTAGGTGAGTCCTAGTGTTTTAGTCAAGTAATACGTAAAAGTGATTTGGGAATAATTTAAGCTAATTGGCTGAGTTATTTTATTACAAATCATTTGGTTTGTTAGATCATGTTGTATCGCAGAATTGGGTGTGTACTTTAAGGGTCTATAACGAACTGGTGTTCCCTCTTTGAGGGTTGAAAATGTAATCATCTTATGTAAAAAACATTTTAGTGCATGATCCTTCATACTTAGATACCATGGCTAAAATATTAGAGGATGTAAAAAAAAATTAATCCCCACAAGTGTCAAATAATTAATTTTTCTCACAAAAAATAAATTAACCCTAAGCCAGAAAATTAATTAATTAGAGTCACATTTAGAGTCTTAGAGAAATTAAATTATCAAAATGGAAAAATTTGTGGGTATAAAAAAAAATGATTTTTGGAGGTCCCCCACCGAGGGAATATTGGAAATGTCAAGAAAAATTGGACCTTTGGGCCTTGGTGGTTAAGTCAAAGTCAATTTTTTGAGGAAATTAGCTCAAAATAATTAATTTTGAGCTAATAAAAAATGCGCTAAATGAGAAATTATAACATTCCTCAAAATTAAATAATTTTAATGTTGGATATTAAAAGATGATCAAATATTTTTCAACGACCGAGATTATTTTGACGAGGATCAAACCAACTAGTTGTTATTTTTCCACTTGGAGGATTTATCTATAAATTGAGAGTCATTTGTGTCTCAAGCCATGGAGTTTTGGCTTATGTCACTTTGAAAAGATGATGTAAATTACTGTTAGCATTGGAATAATCATAATGAAGTTGTTTGGGTGCAATTAATTATGTCTCTTATCTGATGATTTGTGGTATGTGTTGGGTACATGCATTCCTATATTTTTCTTTATACATACTATAATCGTTATTTCATTGTAGGTGATAGGAACATTATATTGGTAAGTTGTGGGATTATCTTAGGTGATCTGATTCACTAGGTGTTGTAATGATTTTTTCGTCAGAAATATATAGTGTTTGCAGATTCCCCAACCCTTGTTGACTATGTTTGGACTCTAATTATTTTTATGGTGTTCTAACTTCGCTAAGGTTGTGATTTATTATATATCTTTCTAAATACATTTAGCCACTACTAAAGATTTATAAAATCCCAAAAAATTATCAAGCATTTTACATGTATATTTTGTAAATATAATTTGTATAATATACATGTAAATCATTTTATTCTTCTAATCTTGGTTTTACAGCTGGGGTTTTTTGGGGTTTGAATTAATTTTTATTTTTTGTATATATTGGAGTTTTGGGTATCTTTATTTTCATTTGTGTAGGTGAGATTGAGTGGAAAGAACTAGATTAGAGCTATATCTAGGACCTGGAGGGTAAGATCTTGCCTCTAACCTTTTTTTTTATAGGGCCAACATCAAGGAATTTTGCAGTGAAATTGAGTAGTATTGAAGATCTTAAGCAAAGAAAAAATATCGAAAGGGTTTTCGTATTTTAAAGCCTCCTAGGCCTAGCATGGCCCCTCTCAACTTCAGTGTCAGCCTTCTAAGCCTCAGTGTCAACTCTTAGGGCTTTTTCAAGGCTATTCATAGCTCCTCAAGGGTCGTGGCCTCCTCTAAGGCGACCATCTAGCCCTTAGACTGCCTCGGTCTCCTTCATAGGCCTCTCTTGTGGGATTTTAGCACCTCCTTTTCCCTATCATCCTCGTCTGCTAACCTCTCTCTCCCTCGCTCCCTCCTCAGACCTCCTCCTCTTCCGCATTCATTGCCTTCTTATCCCTCTACTCCCCTTCCTTCCTCCTTTGTGACCCTCTTCTGCCCTCAATGCCCTTTTCTCCCAAGGTTGAAACCTCCTTAAGCTTACAAAAACCTTTCTTGAGGCCTCCCCTAGGGTGTTGTAGGCCTTAGGGCCTTAAAACCATAGGTTTCAACCCCTTTAGGGCCTTTAAGCCCTTCCTAACCCCAACAACATCCTTCTTAGGCTTGTTGTGATGCCTATTAGGGCCTCTTGACCATACCCACAAGCCCATCTAGGATTTTTCCCCTCAATGCTAGCCCTCTAGGGCTTAGCATAGGCTTATCATTGCCCTAGTTTGCCCTATTTTCCATCAATGTGGGTAAGTTTAATTTTGGGGCTGAATACTTGGTGTGTTTTGCAGAGATATTCACTCAAAATTTGTGTTTACGTGTCACTTTTTTTTTTTTGCTGAAGCAGGAGTCATACCTTCTATTTCATTAAATCTGAAAATTAATTACATAAAATACAATAGTCCATGAGGAACTGTGGAACTTAGAAATACTATTCTATAACTACCAAGGGTATCGAGCTAAAGACAAAAACCCCAAACCCTACCAACCACACCTCAAAATCCTCAAAAGATAGACATTGCTGAAGCCATACATTCTTCCCATAGAAATCTTATAGAGCAAGCGAAAATCAATGATTCCCTCCAAGAAATGAAACACGAATCCTTAATCTCAATCTTCCTTCTCCTTGCCCGATCCAGTAGCGGTAGAAGATTTTGCAACGCTTAGAAGCACAACACTTAACCACCTGGACCAACCTACATGCATGATTGATCCTGACTGTAGATCCGCCTTGCTTGATCCAATGGCTGAGGATCATATCGCACGGGTCTACAACACCGAACATTAGCGTGCGATAAGGGCGGTATTCACTCCCTCCCCTTGGCCGCATGTATCACGGTGAGTGGAATCACTTCCATTCCGAAAAAACTGCTTCCCTCTTGTGAGACTTGCGATAAACCATAAACCACTCCAAGGGTGGTATTGCATCCATCGAAGGAACACTAGTGTAATTAAGGCCGCTGAGAAAGCCCAGATTCTGGCCTCTCGCATCGACCCCTCTACGCCTGTACATGAACCACTGTAAGACGATACTCCCACCATCCGGTAGACCCTCCGATACACAGATTTTTTTGAGCTACTTCCACCTGGATCCTTTATGATTAAACTTACCAGGGTTGTGAAGGCCGACAGTGGTTTTCATCCCACAAAAGACTCGACTGTGAAAAACATAGTAAAACACGAAGAAACCCAGTCAACTGGACCTCGCCTCCATGACTCTGTTCCGTAACAAAATCTTGTCTTCATCCACCTAGTCATGACAATTTGCCTTTAATCTATTCTGAGGCAACTCTTGCCAACCCATCACTACCCTATTTTTGTGCAGATCACTCCTTGATTGGCCAAAATATCCGCCAATTTATTGGCCATTCTTCACACATGGTTAAAACTTACTATTATAATTCTCTAAAGGTGATGTTGAATCCGTTGAAAGACCTGGATCAACCTCCAGTTTTTTGAGACTTTTTCCGGCGTTGTGCCCCAATTGATTCTCTTGATCGAGTTAATGATTAACTCAGAATTAGCTTCGACATTCACATTTTGATGGTTATCCTGCTCCAGGAAATCTAAACATTGCTTCAAAGCCATTAATTCCACCATATGTTTAGTGTAATTTCCTAAATGGCAATGGAAGATGAAAATAATACCTTCGTGTTCATCCCTTAACACCCCTCCATAGCCAGCAGTACCCGGTTTTCCTTTTGAAGCCCCATAGATGTTGTATTTCAAGAAACCATTAGGGGGAGGGTGCCGGAAATTCTGCTCAAAGTCCATTGTCAAAACCTTCCTCTCCAGGCCCTGAGGAATAAGTCCCTGCAAACCCAACTGATGGAGAATCCTTAATTCAACTTCTAAGGGTGGGTTCCTAGGGGGATTTCACATTGTAGTGCTAATCGTCTCCTTAAGTTGTTTTAAGATCTATTCAAAAAAGCGTTGGGAGGGCTTCTTTTCATTTTTGAGGATTCTATTCTTCCTTTCTTTCCAGATATTCCATATAATGAAGCTTGGCGTAAGAGCCCAAGCTAAGCTAAGAAATTCATAATCAAAAAAATTCCCCTTCCAGTTGTTAAAGGTATTGATAATACTCCCTTTGTCCCTATCGGTCTGTTGGAAGATGGTGGCAAAAGAATCCCATAACCTGGAAGTAAAAATGCAATTGTTGAGAAGGTGCTCCATTATTTCCTCTTGGGCTTCACAGAGCTAGCATATGGAAGGCCCCAGAACACCCCTCTTCCGAATGTTATCCCAAGTCAAAATTTTCTTATGCTGAACCAACCACATGAAGAGTTTAATCTTCATCCAGCCTTAATGCCTCCATAGGTTCTACCAAATCCTATCTGAAACATGGGAATCCAATCCAAGGTGTATGCATTTGCCTCCTTAAGATTAAAGGTATTGTTAGTGTCAATATTTGTAGCCTTCCTCCAGTGATCAAACATGCTCTTACAAAGTGATTTTAAGGTGTCAAGGTCAAATTTTATCATTTCAGTGAGTCTTCAAGCAAAATTTGGTCACTAGGAATTAGGTCTAGGGTTTGATTTTACCCTTGTCCAAGTTGTCCAAGTGACGTTCCATGTCACCATGCAACTAAGTGTACCATCATTCAAAGGGTTGTCATCATCATGTCAAGTTCCGCTGGTTCATTTTACACCTTGTTCATGCTTCAGTTGCACCTAGGCAAGGTTCATTTCCCTCTCCTAAGATTTTGAAGCTAATTTCTCTTGGATGGTCAAATCATCGGAAAAAATTGTATCCTGATGTTCATACACCTTCCTGTAGATCAAATATAGATTAAATCGATGAAAGAACACCAAGATATGAAAAATTGTTTTATTAACTGAATGAATGGATCGATCGGATGATTCTCAGAACTGCCTGATTCATGTGCTATTACATTTAATTTTATATCATGTTACATAACTGAATATAGAACCGCCTAACTATTCCGCCTAACTACAATACAGTTCCTCCTAACTACAATACAGTTAAAAAACCTAACTAAATTCGTTGTCAAAACTAACAAACTCCATCTTGACAACAATTTCCTAATTTCTTGCCCATGCCCATTCATCATCTTTTCTGCAAGCCAAGAGAAGCTAAGCACCACTGCAACTTCTCTACTGTTACTGTCTTTGTGAATATGTCTGCACAATTCTCTCGTGTATGGACCTTTTTAAGAGCTACTTTTCCGCCATCGATCACATGTCTCAGAAAATGATACCTTACATCAATGTGCTTGGTTCTGCTGTGAAAGGCAGGATTTGTAGCCAAGTGAATAGCACTTTGACTATCACAAAGTACATCCACTTTCTCCTGCTTTCTTCCATTTT
>APFE031046869.1:0-11473 GCA_000404065.3 Pinus taeda | reverse complement strand
TTATTCATTCTTTCTGCAACTCCATTTTGCTGAGGTGTATATGGAGTAGTCTTCTGCCGTGATATACCACACTTCTTACATAATTCTTCAAATTCCTTACTGCAAAACTCTCCACAGTTATATGTCCTCAGCACCTTTATCTTCTTCTCTATCTGGTGTTCCACCAGAGCCCTAAATTATTTAAACCTATCAAAGACTTCAGATTTCTTCTTAAGGAAATATATCCATGTATTCTTTGAGAATTCATCTATAAATGATACATAGTACTTAGAATTACCTAGTGATGGAACCTTCACAGGTCCAAACACATCACTGTGCACAAGCTTTAATATCTGTTTCACCTTCTTACCACCAGAGGGGAAACTCACCCAATTCTGCTTCCCATATACACAATTTTCACAGAAATCAAAATCCAGACAGCTATTACTCGTAGCTTCTACCATACCTTTACCATGAAGTATTCGAAGGCCCTTCTCTCCAATATGTCCAAGCCTTTGATGCCACAGCATGGTCTTCTCTCTAGAGACCACTAGATTTTCTGCTCCACTTTCAGGAACCACAAAACTATTGCACCCATAAAAAAAAAGTGCTACCTTGCAGCTTGTACAGAGTTCCAATTTGAACTCCCCGCATCAATACTAGTGACCCCTGAACCATCTTGCAGGTATCCTTCTCGAACATTGTTTTTACACCAACATCATCCAGCTTGCTTACATAAATTAGATTTCTAGCTAATGCAGGAATATGCAAAACACCCAAAATTGTTCTAACCCTTCGACTTTGCAACTTCAACTTTACTTTTCCACAACCAATTATTATAGCCTTCTTGTCATCCCCCAAGAAGACATCACCACCATCATATTTCTCATATTTGCAGAATCACTCTCTATGGGGAGTGAAGTGAAAGGATGCACCTGAGTCAATCAACTATGCCTCATGATCTAAATGTGTACTTGAACAAGCCAAGTACACATCCCCACCTTCATTTGAGGTGGTTTTCAACTCTGTAGAAGGAGCATCATCAGATCCATTTCCTTTGTTAGGAGCTTTAGATTTATACTCCCTTTTGTAGTGCCCTTCCTTTTCACATTTCTAGCACACCACCTTTACAGGTTTTCTTGGAGATTTAGATCTCCCACTCGATGACTTATTTTTGTTTTTGTTTTGGGACCGTCCTCATACAAACAAGGCATCAGCATTTAGGTTCTCCATATTTTTCCGTCTCATCTCCTCTATCAGCACGGATGAGACTATTTCATCAAACTACAAGGCAGTTGTATTGCTACCTATTGCAATAACCATGTTATCCCACGAAATTGATGCACTTATCTTCATATGCAATTTTAATATCAACATATAATAACTGACTTACCAAAGTATTAAATGCATTTAGATGCTCTGTCGCCGAGTCTCCATCTTTCATCCTCAGGTTATATAGCTTTTTCCGCAAGAACAGTTTATTCACTAGAGACTTAGATTGATACAAAGTCCCTAACTTGTCCCACAAAGCCTTAGTCGTAGCTTCCCTTGATACATTCAACAATACTAAATCTGAGACACACAATTGTATTGTGCTATTTGAGTTCCTATCTAACTTCTTCCATTTTTCATTGGACACTCCCGTTGGTTTAGTACCGAGATCTACCACGATCCACTGATCTTTATCCATCAACAGATCCTCCATCTTTAGTTTTCACAACTCAAAACTCTGACCATTAAATTTCTCGATATCTATATTTCCACTGCTTACCATCTTCTTTCACCACCAGAATTGATCTCACAGATCTCCCACTGAACAGGGTCTACCACAGGCCCGATCGAAACCCCTCAGCAACAAAGGTGTCCCCTTCAAGCCAAAACTGCTTTGATACCAAATGTAGGTTTTAACCCCGTATGGAAATTACCTGCATATGAATTCTAAAACATAAAAAATAAACAATGTGAGAGCATAACACATAAAGCAGATATACACAGAGATTTTCCCCTGATCCCAAAACTAGGACTTCCAGCTTGATTTTTCATTATGTTCCTTTCAACGTTACAATACATAGTTATGCATGCCGAAGCATCCAATACCATGGACCGAAAACCATCACGTCCAAAACCATGGACCTAAAACCATCACGTCCAAAACCATGGACCTAAAACCATCACGTCCAAAACCATGTGCAAAAAATCATACACAAAACCATAGGTAGGTCCGCCCAACCTTAATATAGGGTCCAGAAACAAAATTTTTTGGGGCGCTGCCCCTGACCCCATAGGGTGGGGTTACCTGTACCCCTGAAACCCCCAATGGCTCCCTCCGCTACGCAATTGGTGCAATGAAGGGGGGGCTCCACCACCCTTCTAACCCCCTGGTTAACTACGTAAGGCCCCACATGAATCACCTATGGATTTTTGGCAACGCTTCCATGATTTGCAGTTTGAAGCTCCGAAAATCCAGATGAAATTTCCATATCTTTGTGATAGATTCGAATACTATCTTAACAAATTAGTCCATCCTAAGAAGAAGTTTGAGCCCAATATCTGCTCAGCATACTTCAGTGATGGAGTTGCGCAATCAGAAATAGATACGGTCACTGTCCCAAGTGGTTGTCCATTGTCCCCTCATCAAATAGCTCCACCACTGCAGAGTGATGCGGGAGAACATGCACACATAGTTGTTTAACTGTCACATCCTCCCAACATCACTTCGCTTAATTTTTGTGCAAATTTGGTTGTGATTCCATTAAGTTGTCACATGAATTTTGTACCTCAACCTCCATCTTCGTACTCGGATGATCCTTCGGATGACACTATCTTGTGCTCTTCCATTTTGGACTCTAACTTGTGAACGAGGATCAAGCCATCAATGGAGTTGGTGTTTCACAACCAACGTGCGTTGTCATTCATGAAGAGCATGGCTGGGAGCTTGAGCATCAACACTCGGTGAAGGATGACTTCCTTTTGTCTGAGCCTCCTCCATTCTTTCCTGACATCTTTGGTGAAACTTCCATCCATGATTTCACATGTGTATCTCCATCCATGGATGCACCCATTGTTCATCACTTGTAGAACACACCAGATGTTAGTCCATCATCTGACAACAGAGAGGATAAATTATTCTTTGAAAATCCACTTGACTTTTCATCTGCCTTTTCTGGAAACACGAAGGGTGAATTTGTTCGCTTCTCATCTACCCCTCTATTTGATTCATTAGATCATGAGGATGCCAATGAAATCATTCATTTTGTTGACCGTAGCTGTCATGATATATTTACTCTTGTATTTGATCATGATGATGATTCTATCGCAGTTTATTTTTTGAAGCCACTTGTGTATGATGATCTATCTATCAATGAAGTTGAAACCCCCCAAACTGTCGAGGCACTTCAAACTAAGTTGATGGTTATGTCAGGCCCTCCTTGTCCTGAGGTTGGTTTCACTTTCGATCAGGAAATTTATGAAATACCCAAGGCTCCTCATCACTCATCTATATGCATTGAAGATCAATCTCACACACAAATCATGCTTCCTCCACTTGAGCTACATGATCCCATCACTCATGCATTCGAGGAATCTTACATAGAAAGCACACGTGCACGACGTAAGTTGTCTTTGTTTCTTTCATTTGCTTGTATGTTGCAGTCAAGAGTATGTGTCTACTTAACAACTACATGTAGTGCCGCACAACACCATGATAAGTCCACGGATTGCATAACATGTACTTGCACTCACTTATGTTCCATGGAAACTTTTAAACTTGGAGTGTACTTGTCTTCATCGTTATATCTTTCATGTTTTCTGGTTTGCACAGCTGTGTTGCTCGTAAACCATGCCTTCACCAAAATGGGTCAACCAATGTGTAGGTGGCTACGTTGGAAGTATCACTTCATGTGAATAGGCCCATGCACCATTAGCTTAGGAGTAGGAGTAGTGTTTTCTTTTGGTTGTTTGCTTGCATGCTTGTTTGCTTACTTACCTCGCATGTTTGTTTTTTATCTTGCTTGTTTGCTTTCCACTTTTCTTTTACATTTACTCCTGCTTTTGCTTTGTTTTGGGTTTGTTTTCTTGTTTTGCACTCATAGGTTAGTTCCACATAAAATTGTGTGCGACTCTTGAAACAAGCTAGGTAAAGTACAAGAGGATTTTTGCAGTTATCAATACTTTGTTATTTATTGTCCTGCCTCTGTATCAAGAACTTGCTATCCTCAGTTCATGATATGCCAATGGAAAATACGTACTCTTCAAAGTGAACCTTCGTGAAAACACAATTCTTGCACACTAACTAGCGTCACCTACTCTAGTCGTTTTTTTTTGGGTTAACCCTCGGTAGCGCAGTCAGGTAGAGTAAGGTAAGGGGGAAAACCTTAACAAGCACGTCAGTGGTATATATATATATATATATAATACTTATCTGAAGGAACAACCTCTTCTTCTCTCAATAAGTCGGGATCCTCTTCCACCTCTTACATGAATAAGTGATATTCACAATTATGAAAAGGAAAAATGAAAAAAATGAAAAGTGAAAAATTTCGAAAAAAATGAAAAATGAATAAGGCAAAAGAAGAGAAAGGTTTCCTGCGCAGAGAGGTGATGCAAGTAACTCCATCAGGATACTGACCAGGCTCGTTGCAAGTGGAGTGATGCTTGTGTTCCTGTGTGACTCTGCTGGGGTACTATCCAGGCCAGTTCACAGCGAAGCAACATCAGAGATGAAACTAAAACTCTGACGACTATACTGCTTTTGCACCAATATACCCCTCATCCCCAATCAAAACAACTATGTTGACTTGGCTTGGAATGTGTGTTGACCGACCAAGATCTTGGAAGATACTACATCTTACAATCAAGCAAGGGTAGAAACCAAGATGAGATGAGAATTGAACAATACTTCCGCAAGTGTTAGAGTTTATTTTCACAAACAGGGTCCATTCAGAGAGTTAGAGTTCTACCAGTGTGTCACCAAGTGTTGTAGTGGCTACAACCACCCCCAAATTTTTCCCTTAGCTTCGTTTTGGAGCCTCCCTACCAACCATCCTCAGCAGCATATCTTGCAATGTCAAGAACATGAGCTTTAGTGGTTTTCTTGCAGATTTCTAGCCTATGCATGATAGCTTATTTCACTCCCCTCACAGGCCATTTCTCTATAATTGGTCTAGTTGCAGGCTGAGCAGCTCCCTCTAGAAATTGCGCAATTCTATAGGGGAACTAGTCTTCCCTCCAGAAATTGTACAATTTTCACTGGCAGCCTGATGGGTTCAGAAACTATGCAATCCTGTTAGTCAACCTTCCTAAGTGAAAACTATGTAATATGGCCCAACAGGACTGCTCATCCCAAAAATTGCTCAATTTTGGGCAACAGTCATCTACTCCTCCCAAAAATTTCCCAATTCCTATAGGGAGCTAGCCCAACTCCGTCCCAAAAATGTGCAAATTTCTCCCTCAGACAAGCAGGCTATTGCATGTGCCATCAGATTGATGGTTCCACCCGGGACCGAGAAAACTTGACTTGCATGCATGGGATGATTTTTCCCGAAATAGCAAAAATAAACATGCAAAAAAGCATCTTTAGATTTTAGGGAGCTATTTTTAGCAATGGGAGGTTACATGCAAAGGCCGTTTTAGAAACCTTCCTCCAAGTGTTGCTTTTTCCTATATTTGTGGCATGCACATCATGAGCCTCAAACTTATTTATTCGACACTTCAGAGCTCCTTTTTCACATTGATATTGGAGCTCTGATATCCCACAACACATCTAGGAGTCTTGGACCAGTCCAGCTCAACTATTTCTGGGTAAGTCCACTTAACTTGTCTTTTGCTGCATTTCTGTCGCTTTTTGTGTTTTGGATTGTGTGAGTGTTGTCTACTTGGTTCTTGTGAACACTTGTTGTTGTTTGCATTCATATTAGCTTGTATTAGCATCGTTTCAGTTTTCGTTAGCATCTCAGTGTTGCTGCATGCATGACACTGTTTTGCACGAATGGTTGCCGATTTGACGATTCATTTCACACACATGAATGTTGTTCCGTTTTCTAAATCTTGCATTCAATCTTTGCATGCAAAATCGCTCACTCCCGCTTACACTCAATTACGCCATGCATTCACATCCACATTTGCTTTAAGTTGCCCGTCGACGGGTTTGGGCAGCCTTGGCCTAGACTCTGCCTCACCAAGACATCATTACACAATCCTGAGAGGGAAGGCTCTACCTTCCTCCCCAAAAATGCACATTTCTTCCCAGTGACTATCGTCCAGTATTTCCTTGTGCAATTCTGAGAGGTAGTGACTGCTGGCCTAGAAAATTGTGTAATACAGTCCCTGGGCCTGCATCACTTGCCAGCTGGAATTGCGCATTACGCAATCCAAGAACCTAGTAGGCTAGTCTTGATTACGCATTACGCAATTCCAACAGCCAACTAGCCTACCAAAAGTCTGGATTGCCTTTTTCATATTTCCGACAACCAGTCCCTGAGCCTCCCAGAAAAAATTGCACAATCCTTTCCAGTCAATGCCCAAGTATGTATCATGTAATAACTCAATTTTGCTTTGGTTTTAGCTGACAAATTTATTGCCATGTATATCACCATGTCTCCAGATCTAGCAGGTGTTCGTACATATCTCAGTAGTTCAGGATCAATGGCCTCTAAGAGAGCAGGATCAAAGGACACTGACGAAAGTGCAACTGGAGCAGCAGTTGAGAGAGTGTCTACAAGTTTGTTGATCTATAAAGATTCCAAGCTCATTGTAGACAAAGAAATCAAGCTGAAATGACAAGAGGTCAATGATGCATTCGCAGGAACATTTGGTGAAAACCTCGAAGACCACCAAATCTATGTGAACATTCACAAGTCTGGCTTGTACTGGATTGCATGCAGGTACCCCACGTTCCCGTGCCTGGACATGATACATTGGATCGTCTCTCACACTGATCCCAAGACGATGACATTAAGCAGTGTCAGTGGGAGGAAGATTGCTACCTTCAAGGCACAGGATTATTAGGAGATGTATCATTTGTTGAAGCCAGTGATCACCATGGAGACAACTTTCAACCTACCCAACAACAATGCCAGCTCCAAGGATATCTTGAAGAACTGGGTAAAGGAGCCGACCAAATTCAGGATGACACACAACCGAATTTGCAAGACGAAGATAATGTGGAAGGCATATCAACACTTGGTCATCTTTGCATGCTGCTTGTATGGACAAGAGAGCACTGAGACCTTCCCACAGATTTGGGTGATCGCGCTGGACCAAATGGCTAGTGAAAGCAAAGCATGCAACTGGTCTGACATGTTGGTTCATAGGCTAAAGGAATAGGTAACAGGAGCTCGACAGCTACCCAAAGGTCAACAATCAGAAATATACATGTTCGCGTACATCTTGGATGCAATCTATGCCTGTCAGCAGTTCCCGGACATGAAGTGGGCATGCACATCAGTGGAGACCTCTGTGAACACTTATTGTAAATTATTTTCCTAATGCATCTTCAGAGGAGTTATCACACAGTTGTCAGATGATTTTTTCACCTTGGTGTACAAGATGATATTTGAGCAGGATCCACCTTGCATGTCGAAGGAAATAATGGAGGCACTGATCGATATTGTGGATTGGTGAGCCTCGCCATCCGACACCTTCATATGGATGTACAACGCAGAGAATCCTCCGCATGTGTTTCTGAAGTTTTCCATGGACGAACTCGTCATGCAGGAAGTATCATATCACATCTCGGCAAGACTGTCATGTAGGCTGCACCGGAAGAAGAAGGCACCTTGGCCTGCTCTTTCGTTGCGGATCGGGTTATACGAGATATAGAACCTCAAGCATGCAGATGTTGAAATAGAGGAGATCAAGAAATATCCTTTCGAAATTTGAAGCTTCACTCCATATGAACCATGGAGATATTGTTACAGTTTCTCCAAGTCCAATGAACTCGTCGACATCATTGTGGAATGGTTAATGAAGCAGCATGAACCATCATCCAGTAGAGCACAAGCAATAGAAAAGGTAAACATACTAGCGCATGAAAAAAAGAGGAAGATTGTGGACAACGCGGAGGTAGAAAAGAGTTGCAAGTTCAGAGTAGACCCACTTGTGCAGAAAGTGGCTTTGGCAATAGAGGCGAAGAGGCAACAACGCGACAAGACGAACACGTAAAGGCAAAGAGAAAAACGGAGAATGGAGGAAACAGAGAAGGAGTTGCATGAGTTGAAGGAGCGACTCTGGAAGGAACAAGAGTTGCACATACAGGAGAAGGAAGCACAACAAGAACAAGTACAACAAGGGCGCAACATGTACAGACAAATGAAATTGCACCCTTACAGGTAGTAGACTCATCAGAATAGTTGGCACCAAGCAGACAGGGGGAGCAGTCGCAGGAGCAGGACTTCACTCAAGAGATAGAACAAGCACTTGAATAGATGGATACGGATATGGAGCAGCAAGAGTTAGAACAAGATATCAACCTCATGCCTTATCATCAAGAGGTCGACCCACCAGCTTCACCGGGTCCTGAAGCAGAGCAAGTCCCAAGCGACCAAGGAGACACTGAGATCCTTGGAGACAATCTAGAAGGAGAGATGCACAAAATATCGTTCGATGAGTCGCAAAATAGAGTTCTGCAATCTCACAGATTGTCTACTCTGGATGATCACACATCTCTTGCGCAGTTTTAGGAACGAGTGATAGTGTCTGACGTAGGAAATCATTCAACAGCATTGGTTGATGCTACCAGAGCATATGCCAAACCCACTAGCTCGAGCGTTCACTTCTTGATAGCTGAGAACAAGCGAATGGCTAAGGAGCTACAGACGACCAAGCAACGAGGAGAACTGGTTACAACATCTGCCCAAGCATAATTGAAGAAGGAAATAATTAATGAAGTATTTTCCCTTAAGTCAGTCATGTGGGTGTTGTATTCCAAGTTTGGCACCGTGCATAAGGCAATTGTCCATCTCAATGATTAGCAGCAATGATGTGCTAGGAGAGCACATATCTTGTCAAACGTGCATACTATTGTTGACTACATGCAAGCATGGACAATGAGATACAAGGTAGCCCCATTACACTTCCCAAGATCATGAAGCCCAGAGCGGTTGAGATGAAGGCACACATTCGGAGTCAGATCCAGAACTATGAAGATCTCTTGCAACTCATCACTAGTTTGCAAGCTTCCCATGCACGGGTATTCAAGAGTATGGATGTTGTTGTGCATGCACATGTGATCTTATCTATTGGGACACTCATCGAGGCAAAGACAAAGGGACAAGTTTGAATGGAGCTTGAGTCGTAATTTGACGAGTTGATGCACATAGCTACCAACCTAGACTTGGTGATCAATGCAGACACCATGCATCAATATGTTGCCCGTCTGACCACACTCAAGGCAATGATGTGCATGTTATCAGAAGAGTTGGACAGAGGAGCCCAAGTTGTGTACCCGGATGCAATGGAGGCAAGAGTTCATTTTGAGAAAGATGTCACCACAAAGTATACAGACACTATTACGGACTACCAAGCATGGCATCAATTTTCTACTGTCGACCACCGTGAGGATGTTGAAGAGTTGGTCTTCCCACAATTATCCGAGTCATAGTGATTTCTTGCATGGCTTTCTCAAGTCTAGTTTGTCTCACATGGGTACATGTGTAGATTGTATGTAATGTCTTGTCAACTGGAAGTTCAAGTGTTGATAGTTGGATGTAACAGTCATAGAGTAGATGAAGAATCATGAGGGTAGATGAACAGTCACAAAGGGGAATGTCAAGGGCCACCCCACCCTTTGCTATAAATAGTCCCTCATATCTCATTGTAAAGGCTTTTGGTCAGCAAGGCCTCCGATAGGAGTATCTTAGAGAAAGATTGGGGAGTATTGTAACAAGCCTTGGTTTCTCCAATGTGCAGAGCTAGTATATCTGTTTGGAGGAGCAAGCGACAATCATTGTAACATTCCGCTATTGAAACTAGTGGTTGGTCATCATTATGTTTTTAGATGTTTAGGGTTTCCTCATTGTTGCTTTATGTTAAAAACGGCTTTTCAGCCTCATTATAATGCACTTTGTTGAAGGTGTGTAGCTGCCACATGTTTTCTTAGAGATAAGCTACCACCATTCAAGCGAGTTTGTTTCATTCCACATTATTATAGTTTTAAAACACTCCATTTATTAATATAAGTCAAGTTTTACCATATCTTTGTATTTTTGTTATAAATTTGTATTTCATTTCGTTCCCTCCTTAAATCCAAGTCAACAATGCCAAAGTTCCTAGATTTTCCTTTGCCTGTTTTATTTTACTCATCTTTATTATGGTCACTATTGGCCGTAAAATTTTGGTGTCATGTAGACTAATATCTAATAACAACATTTTGGCGGGAAGGAGCTATGCTCCCCACTCTAATGACTTCCATCTTTGAAACTTGTTGCAAACGCTAATCACATACAAATTGCAAACTCTCTATTTTTGAAATGCCACAAGGAATTATACAATTCCCTCAATAGAAAACATATTTTTAGTATAATAATAATAATCCAATTTTAAGGCCACAAACGCCAAATTGGTCTATGAGACCCCCTTGTTTGTGGGACAAGGGACCCACCTCCATTCAACAATTTGATTGATAAAGTCTACAATGGAATACATACTCTAAACCCCTTTGGGTTTGAACAAAAATTGATATAAAATTATTTTACTTAAGTTAAAAATCAAATATTTTTATTTACCATAAACATTAAAACATTTTTTTTAAAATATTATGTATTAACTCCATATTCATGATCTAAACATTCCAACTCATGATTAAAATTATATATTTATATATAATATATATATTTATATATATATATATAATATATATATATATATATATATATATATATATATATATATTATATATAATTCCATTGCTATTATATATATTCAAAGAAAAACACATCTTTTAACTATCAAACCCACTCAAGTTTATATCAATTTACAAAATATTTAAAAAAAAAATTATTAATTTTAAAATATGATATTAATAAAAAAAATTCCATATCCACCTTTAACTAGAACATTTAAATATAACCTATATGATATTAATATTTAATACAACTATATAAATTTAAAATCTAAATATTGAATTTTATTATTAATACCAATATAAATATTTCATATTTAATAATAATAAATATTATATCTTAATATTTAAAATATTCTTTTTGTTAAATAAGATATGTAATATTTAAGTGGACATAATTAAAAAAACGAGTTTCCTTTCCTGAACAACATAGAATTCAAAACCTTTTCACCCAATTTTTAATTTTTAATTGAAAATGGGAAATGAATAAATATATAATATTTCAAATATAATAATATAATTTAATATATATTTAATAAAATATTAGTGTTCAAGTCCCACTCTATCATCATAAAGGATTAATATTAATTATATTATATATAAATGTCAAATATTATATTATATATATATATATATATTAAAACGTCAAACTCCATT
>APFE031046867.1:0-11498 GCA_000404065.3 Pinus taeda | reverse complement strand
CAGTTCAATTAAATAATAATAATAAAAAATTAAAAGTACCATTGAGATGTGGAAATGTTGTAGGGTAAACATTTAAATCTTGACTCAATAAATAATAAAAAGTTAAAAGTAATACAATCAATAAAATTCAATTTTTTATATTGTAATTATGTTTTGTGGGTGGCTTAACCCCTCTAACTCAATTTAGAAATGATGATTTGGAAAATTTGCATAAATAATTATAAGTTGCATTGGTCATTGATAAATAAATAATGATTGATAGACAAATTATCCTATAATTTTCCATTTGAAGTAGATAATTAAATTGCTTGCTCAAGAAAAAATAAATAATGGTGGGAAGTAACTCCTGTAATTATATTATTTACATCTTATTCCTATTCATTTTTAATGCAAAGACTTTTTTAAATTATGGTGGGAAGTAATTGATGGTTGATATGTTATTTACTTGAGTATAAGTTATTTTCAAGTATTTTATTTTTGAATGGTTTTTTTTGCAAAGCATGCGAATAAAAAATCACTACACAAATAACTAAAAAACATGTATGAATATTGCAATCATATCCATTAATTATGGCATAAAATATTTAAGGCAATTATCACATGACATTATATTGTGAAAATGCTCCAATAAAACCTTCAATTTATGCTCCAATCAAATGTTTTAAAATTATTTTTTTTAATAATGTTGAAAAATGAATATTTATTTTTCAAAGTTTAACATTATAATTTGCATTGGTCAATGCTAAACTAATAGTGATCAATAGACAAATAGACAAATAATGACTAATAATGATTGGATAACCATATTTAAATTTAATTAATAAGCACATAAAAACTTAATACTTACAATATCGCAAGTTTCTTAATCATGGATATTATTAACTTGTAAATATGTTTTGCTACAATACCATGAGCCAATACCATGGATTATCAATACCACATGCCAAAAAAACATAACTCAAAAGAAAAATGTGAAATATTTTAGACATTACATATAGCATTTATCACATAGAGTGAAAATTATGGATGGTTGGAGGGGAGAGAGCAGGGAGCTAGGGGGGGAGGGAAGGAGATAGTGGCAGAGGTAGAGGAGAGAGAGAGAGAGAGAGAGAGAGAGAGAGAGAGAGAGAGAGAAGAGATGATGGGGACGAACGATGAATACAGCCAGATGAGTTAGGAGGGCACCTGTTAAAGGAGAAGGAGGGAGAAGAGAGGAGGGGAGCTGTAGCAGGAGAAGAGAGAGGAGATGAGAGAGAGGAGAGAAGAGGAGACGGAGAGAGAGAGAGATGAGTTTGCGAGGGGACTAGAGAGATTAGCCTGGGGGGAAAAACATAAAGAGATAGAGGTAGAGAGAGAGAGAGAGAGAAGATGGAGTTGAGAGGGGGAGAGAGGGAGGGGGGAAAAACATAAAGAGATAGAGGTAGAGAGAGAGGGAGTGATAAGGGAGAGATGGGTAGAAAGAGAGATAGCATAGGAGGGAAGACAGAGAGAAGGAGAGGAGAGAGAGAGGGGCAGGAGAAAAAGAGAGAGGGAGGGAAATAGTGATAGAGTTGGATGGTAGAGAGAGAGAGAGATGGGGGGAGAGACAAAGGGAGGTGGGAGAGAGAGGGAGGAAAAGAGAGCGTACTTGAGAGAGAGAAGGAGAGAGAGGGACGAAGAGGGAGCGGACTTGAGAGAGAGAAGGAGGGAGAGAGAGAGGGAGTTGGAAGGGGGGGAGAGAGCGGGAAGAACAAATGCATAGAAAGATAGAGGTGGAGAGACAGAGGGAGTGATAAGGGAGAGATGGAGAGAGAGTGAGTGAGAGAGGAGAGGAGGGAAGAGAGAGAGAAGGATAGGAGAGAGAAAGGGAAAGAGAGAAAGGGAGACACGAAGATGGAGGGGGGAGAGAAGGGGAGAGAGAAGGATATATGGCAGAAGATAATGATAGAGTTGGAGTTTAAAAAGAGAGAGAGAGAGCCATAGGGAAAAGAGAGAGAGGGAGGTGGGAGAGAAAGGGAGAGAGAGGAAGGAAAAGTGAAAGGATTTGAGAGAGAGAAGGAGAGATAGAGGAAGAGAGAGATGGAGTTGTAGGGGGAGAGAGAGGAAGGAAAGGTGAGAGGACTTGAGAGAAAGAACGAGAGATGGAGTTGTAGGGGGGAGAGAGAGAGGGAAGAAGAAACACATAAAGAGGGACATGTGGAGAGAGAGAGAGAGAGAGAGAGAGAGAGAGGGTGACAAGGGAGAGATGGAGAAAGAATGAGGGGGAGAGTAGAGTTGGAGGGAAGAGAGAAAGAGAGAAAGGAGAGGGAGAGATAGATCCAGCCTAGATATGGTATGTGTGTTTATAAAAACTAGCCTAGATCCATCTTAACCCCATATCTATCAAGCGCAGAGAGATATCAAATATCTTTTCACTTTAAAAGTGGTTTGTATCTCGAGATCTTTGATCCCTGTTACTACTTGATAAATCCATAATTAAGATGGATCTAAACTAGTATTTATTATATAAAATATATTTATTTATTATTAAATTTTATATTTAAATATATAAATTAACTAACTATATTTAATTTAAAAAATTAAAAATAAATTCTTTTCTAAACATTGATGATAGCAAAAAATGAAAATAAACACCATAATAAAATAGATACTGGAAAAATAATATTTATCTCCATAACTACTCAACATTTCAAATTTACATTTTCATATCCCACATACTACATATTTTATGTCATACCACTTATTATTATAATACACAAATTTGTACTTTCACATTTCACATTTCACCATTCACCTTTATTTATATATACTTTCACATTTCACCATTCAAATTTATTTATATATATAATTAATTAATATTTTATAATTATTTTTGTATATTAATATTAACATTTATTTGCCATAACTACTCACATTTTAAAGTTACTTTTTCATATTCCACATATTTATAATTTAATAATACAAAAGCAAATTATTTATAATATTTTTTAAAATATACATACTCATTTCCAAACAATTAAATAATATACAAATAAAAATTACTTTATAATATTTTTTAAAATACACACAACTTCAACAAACATAATCATTCAAATAAATCAAATCATGTCATCTTGAAAATACAAGATGATCTCCTAACTTCTCAATAACATGATACTTGTCCCTTATTTTCCCACCGACAAAAAGAAACCCCTTTTCTATGTTTGGCATTAAAGTCAAGAGCTAGAGTTATGAAAATACCGAAAAAGAAGATGGTGAGGCAAAGATAATGAAAGGTTGGGTCCCAAAATATTATAAATATTTACCATTATGAATTTAATCTTTAGATTGAGCCATCATGACTTTAATCTTTAGATTGAACCATCATGAATTTAATCTTTAAGTATAGAACCATCATGACTCTAGATTGAAAGAAACTCATGCAAAGATGCTCTATCATACACTTTGAAATATTTTACTAAAGAAATAGATTTTCCATGTGATTGTTTGAGTTTTCATGAACCAATGTGCAGGGGTTCGCTTTCAGGGAATCTGATGGCATGTGGTATGTATTTGTTCTCCAACATTGTATTTGACACGTGGAATACAAAATCTACATGTCAACCATTATTTGCATTAAAAAATTTAGTTTCATCATATTTGTGACTTGTATATGACA
Organism: Pinus taeda; assembly: GCA_000404065.3. NCBI lineage: Eukaryota > Viridiplantae > Streptophyta > Pinopsida > Pinales > Pinaceae > Pinus > Pinus taeda. Next base: position 7,861 of record APFE031046867.1, on the reverse strand, counting down.
CAAAATTGACAAGTGAACTATGAGTTATATAATTTTTAGTCCAACATATTAATATTTAACTATAATTGATACTTATAATAATAGGTACCTACAAGGTATTGACTATCACTAAATTTATACATATATGTTATAATGCAATTGTGTATGGTTTGGCTAGGGAAAAGTTACTAGGGTTCAATGAAGTAATAAACGAAAAAAATTTGGTTGAGTTGTTATATTAAGTTTATCAACTAATTCAAGTTTCTATGGGTTATAATTTATTCATTTTTGCCTTGCTCAATGATGGGTTTGCTCCACTATGCTGGTTCAATTTTTCTTTTTAATTTTGAAGGGTTTAATTCAACGTTGGGTCTACTTCCAGAGGTTTGCTCAACTCTATTAACTTTCAAGGTTTTTAGTGAGTGTTAGGTATATTCCACTCTAATGGGTCTACTTAGCTACATTAATTTCCAAAGGTTTTATTCATTGCGATGTTTACTTTGCTCTAACTAGTTAGGGCACGTTGACGGATCATCTTATTATGGTAAATATCAGGATTTTTAATTAGAATTTTACATTTTGTGTAATAGTATTTTAATTCTTCTTAAAAAAATTACAAAGTTGTAGGCAATAAATGACAAATTCTATAGATTTGTAAATTCGGTTGTCTAATAAGTTAAGCGTTAATTTCCAAAGGTTTTATTCATTGCTATGTTTCCTTCGCTCTAACTAGTTAGGGCGTGTTGACGGATCATCCTATTATGGTAAACATCAGGATTTTTAATTAGAATCCTGCATTTTGTGTAATAGTATTCTAATTCTTCTAAAAAAAAATTACAAAGTTGTAGACAATAAATGACAAATTCTATAGATTTGTAAATTCGGTTATCTAATAAATTACAAGTTTTATATTGTAAACATTAATTTCTCATTAAATCTTGATCTTCTAATTTGGACCAAGTAACTCAAAGTTGATTACATTTTATGTGACCACTATATATAATTTATCTAAATTATTTATAATATAATGCATTTGAGTATTGTTTCTAAAACAAGTTTTTCAATATCTTTTCCTTTATCATCATGGAGAGTTTTAATAACTCCATTTTTCTCTTGCATTGTTTTTCCATAATGAAGTATTTAAACTAAAGTATGGGCTTCAAAGAAAATAGTGGTCACATATATCTTAATCTAATATAAATTAATATAAATAAAGTTTTCTTTACCAGGACTATTAGCATTAAATATTATTTTAATGACTTAATAACTAGGATGTCGTTTAGTGACCCAATTTCAATTTGTGTGCACATTATTTTTTCATTTAAAAAAAAAACTCTTGAATTTAGTTTTTTGGGTGGGGATAATTATTGTAACCCTAACTCGAGACTTTGAAATATGGAAGCAAATCAAAATTTAACATTACAGAAAATTGTCACGTGAAAATATAGTGAAGATGAAAGTTTATGACAAGATGGAAATTTATGACACTGAAATTTGCATTTAACAACACAAAAGAATTTAACATAAATTTGTATAAAATATAAAATGATAGGGATAAAAAATAAATCATTGTCATTAATTTTCATTTCATATGTAAAATAGATTTGAAATTTCAAATTGTTCACCCTTCATTTTTTAAATTATATTATATTATATATGTGTTAAATAAAATTAAAATTAATATTGAATTCTAATTATTATTTTAATTAGAGTTTTTTTTATAAAATTTTTAAGGGAGGAATTAAGAATTATTGTTTTTTCAAAATTATATTTATATATTTATTCATTTATATTTAAATTATATGTTAATTACATTATATTGATTTGATAAAATTAATAATGATGGTGGTTATAATTTATTGGTTGTGATTTTGGTTTATTAAAGTTAGTATTATTATTTTATAACGAAAAATTAATAACTAGAACACACTCCATCTATGTTATAAGAAATCACATTAGACTATTATCACTATAATCCCTTGACATAATATAATATTGCACAAATCATATTAAGCAATTTACTAAGGATTTGAACCAAGATGGATTGCATAACACCTTAGTCCCAACCACTCATTACCTCTGATAAGTTATTAACAGGGAAAATTTTAAGGATGGAAATTTATCTTAAAGTTTAAAACCTTTGCGAATCCCACTAGTCTATAATATGAAATCTATAAAATGTTTGGAGATATTTTTGTAAAAATATTCAAATTTATAATATCTTTATATAGTCTATATATAATTTTTTGATGATTTTTAGGGTAAAATAATTTCATTTTATAAAATTTGGGCGAATCATTTTTACAAAAAAAGGGAAATAAGCGAATATGTTTTTTTGGAAAAAGTATAGAAAATTAGCCCATGGGCGAATATTAGCCCTTAAAATTTTCCCTAACTATCAAATTTCTAAATATAAATTAATTACTTTTTTATCATTTTTAAAATCTAAATAAAAAATGGGGATATTAGAATCTATTCTACTTAGTGATTTTAAAAAATTGACAGTATACACAAAAAAAAACGTTGTATTGGTATGACATTTAATGATGGAAAGATTGAGTCAAAAAATCCCTGAATATGACCAAGTGAAAATATAATGCAATTTTTGAAAGAGGGTTTATAGATGACGAGTTCTTTAGAAGAATAGCTTACATCAATAAAAGTGATTTCAATGATGTGAGGTGTGGTAGAAATGTCTACTCTAATAGTATGTTAACGGTTGATCATATTCCCTTCCTCAAATGCATTAAATGAAAGGATGGGAATCTTAGACCAATTTCCATGGAGGATAAAGTTGTTTGTTTCTATAATGTATTAGTCAAGGGATTGGTCTCCTAATAATAAAAAGTGGGAAAACGGATGTACATCATCTCAAGGTAATTTGGTGCAATAAGAAAGGTGTAATCTAACTCTTCTACATTTTTTTTTTTAATCGAAATCCAAAAACATTTTTTTTTGGAAAAATTATGATTTTTTGTTGTTCAAAATGCATTCTTGAATGTCTAGATGAATTTAGTGCCCTAAAAAACCTATGGAGTATTTGGATTTTGTAGATTTCATAGCGCAAATTTGTGATTCCAACAAATATTTGTTAGATTTAGGGAAAAAATAACTAAAAATTATACCTAGATAGAAGATTTAGACTACAACAATAAGAAATTTTCAAAATTGAATTAGTTTTATAAATTAAGAAATGTGAAATTCAATTTTATTATAATATGTTCTAAATAACATAAATTTATTAATCAATATTTATTCTGAAGAGAATGTAGTTTTCCTCTTAATGTTATTTATTCACAAATTTTTACAATCCTTACAATTTCAATTGATTTTATAGACATTAATTTATTAAAATACATCGTAAGTAATTTTTATTTGGAGTTTTTGGCATGGGCAGATATTATATTATATTATATATATATTATATATTAATATATATATATATATATATATATATAGCATAATATATAATTCTTTTCAGCTTTCTAAGCGTCATCCTATAGTGAACTAATTTCATTTACTATATATATATAGTGAATCTTTAGAGATTTTTATGGGTATATATCATGTCATGAATATTTGTGGAGATTTTTTTGGCATACATCTTGTGGCATATTTACAAGAATTAATTTTTTGAGGTGAATATTTGCATTGATTTTCTTAGTATACATCCCATAAGGAATCTCTTTGTGAATTAATTTTGTCTTCCATAAATATTTGATGTGCCATGAACATTTATAGTCAGTGATATACTTGACATTCTACAACATTACACCCCAAGAACTCTACAACAATATACTTGCAAGAAAACTATGACAATATACTCCACCACTCATAATCTAGGTGCATAATCTGCGAGCTTCAACTTCTACTGAGAGTCACCTGCACTCTGGCAATATTAAAGTGAAATGATATTTTACAATGTTGATGAATGAATTGCTCTAATTAGGTAGGAAATAATGCTTTAACTACTTGTCGTTCACTAGTCTACTTGGCAGCTCTTCTCCTTTCAAATCTGACGGAAGAAATGCATTGTTACCTCTGAAAGCATCAATCTTAAAAGGTCCTTTCCATAAGTTGTCAAATTTACCATGTTTTCCCTTATCCTCATTTTTGGGATCCCATCTCAAAACAACATCATTGAGTTGACAATCATCAGCTTTAGTCCTTCTATCATAAATCCTTTTAATATTTTTTTGGATGACTTGAGTTTTATGATAGACTTCCTCCCTTGATTGTTGTAATTGAATAGTCTGGTTTATCCTTCTTTGCATATAATTAGTCTCCACTTGTGTTTCCTGTAGAAGTTTGAGCACTGGAATTCCCAAATAATTTGGGAAAAATGCATCTGTCCCATACACTGTTTGGAATGGTGACATTACAATGGACTTTTTGGTAGTAACTCAATCAACCCATAGTGCATTGATTAATTTTTCATACCATGACTTTTTGTTCTTCTTCAATAACTTCTTGATAATGTTAACCAAACTCTTGTTTCTGGACTTAGCTAACCCATTATCTTGGGGGTAATAAGCAGTAGAGTGAACTAACTTAATATGATATTTGTTACAAAAATATTTCATTTTCTTGGACTTGAAAGCAGTAGTATTGTCAGTTATAATTTTATCGGGGCAGCCAAACCTAGACAGTATATTTCCTTCCAGAAATTGGATAATAATGCTACTAGTGGCTTGTCTAGTGGGGATGGCTTCTATCCATTTGGTAAAGTAGTTCGTTGATGTTAAAATCCATTTGTGTTGGCCTGAGAAACTCGGGTGGATTTCATCAATGAAGTATAAACTCCATTGTTGAAAAGGGAATTATACTGAAATTGGTTTAAATGGTAATGGTAGCAACTTTCTTTTTCCTTCAAATATTTGGCACTAATGGCAGGAGATGTGATCTGAATTTAAACAGGAACACAACAAAATACAGAGATAACCATATACACATCGATGCATCGGAAATAATACTTCATTTCATTAATTTAAAATACTGAAATATGCTTACAAACAGAAATGGGAATAAACCAGCTAGGGCGATGGTAGCTTATCTCTGAGAAGAGATGTGGTGGCTACATGCCTCTGAACTGTGTTACAATGAGGCTCGAAGGAATATTTATTATTTAGAAACAATGGAAAATCCTTAACATCCCAAAACCTAACCCTAGAAAATGAAACGCCAAATTGTGGGCCCCGTTTTGGGTAAGTTGGTACATCAACTTCCCGGGGTTGTAACTTTGGCATACGATCTCTATTTGATGCATACAATAGCTCACTAGAAAGATCTATTCGAGCACTACAACTTTGGGAAGAGAAACATTACTCTATGGAGCCATGTTGCTCCCAGATTTCCCAAAAAGCGTCGTTTAGGGCCTCAAAACAGCTCCAGAAGTTCAGGACCCGAAAACTGCTAAAAATAGTAAATTGTGCTACAATTACGGAAACTGAAAAAATGAAAGAGACAATTGTGGGGGTCCAAATGGGATAGGTGGGTGGCCACCAACATCCACCTGGATCATTCCTCCTCCCTTAGGAAGCAATGGTCTCCATTGCATTGAGTTCCTCTGTTTGCTGAACTTGGTCCCTGGTGAGCTGTTCTGCAATCTCTGATGTGTCCAGTAATGGTGGGAAGCATGGTCGATGATGGTCTACATTGAGCATTTGGTGCAAGTGAAGGAATGGGGGAATGTTGTGCTTCAATGCATTATTTCCCACAGCCTTGGTAATGGTGTGAGGACCATGTCGGCGTAGTCAAAGCTTCTGATGGTCTCTTGTAAGGCATTCTTTATGCAGATGCAACCGGACTTTGTTGCCCACCTGAAGCTTGTGTGGTACCCGTGTGGGTGAGGAGAAGTTGTCCCTATGTTCTTTTATGACCATATCCCTCTGCTACTGCTGCTGTGTGGAGGAACCCTTCGCGGGGGTCATGGATGTGGTGACGATCTTCCCCTTAATTTGGGAGCGAACCATACAGAAAATGAATTTCCTAGTCTAGGAGATGAGCTTGCTGCCTTTCTTGGTAGTGATCAAAGAGGTGGCGGTAGGTGGGGCTACCTTCGCTATCCTGTATAATGAATTACATAAAGAAATAATGAAAACATGAGGCCTTGACTCATACACAGCATGTCACCTCCACAAGTATGGTTGGCCTAATAATACATCACAAACATCCAAAGGTGTAACATCACACAATACCTTGTCTGTGAAGGGCTTGATGTTGTAGGGCAGGCGGCACTGCTAGCGAACTTTGAGATCTCGTCCTTCATGAAGCCACCTGATATTGTACGGCTATGGGTGTGATGTAGTTGATAGGCCCAACTGCTTCACAACCTCTGCTGAAATGAGGTTCTTTTGGCTGCCACTATCGATAATGAATTGTAGTGGCGAACCCTTCACCCACATCTGTGAGTGGAAAAGACATTCCCCCTCCTCTGGATCTTTGGGCTCATTCTTTTGGATCTTGGTGGTGGCAACAATGACGTTGGGCTCCACATCAATGATCTTCTTCCCTTTGCCATTCTCCTTGTCAGGTTTTGACTCAGGGTTGGAACATGCATCTGATTTTGAAGCCTTCAACTCAGCCACCAGTGATTGCTTGGTCCGACACTCACTTGTGTTGTGAGTGGGGCTCTTGTGGAACTTGCACCACTTTCTTGTGTCGTTCTTTGACTTTGTGGTGTTGTTATTTTCTTGTAGCTTCGATGGGTTGTCTTGGGTCACCCCACCTTGGCTTTGGCCTTTGGTCTTTGGATTTGCAGATCCAAAGTCTTACTTCTTCTGTTTGAACTTTTGCTCGATTTTGACAGCGTATCGGTATGCCGTGTCGAGCGAGGAGATGTTCAAGAACTCCATCTCTTCCTAGATGTATCTGTGTAGGCAGCCGTGATATTTGAGTACCAAATGCAACTCAGAGTCCTTAATACCCAACTGTGTGTGAAGGGTATGAAAAATGTTTGTGAACTCTGGCACATCTTGGTCCCTTCCCTGCTGCAGTGTGGTCCATTTGATGTATTTGTCCTCATAGCTTTTGATAAGGTAGTACTACTCCTTGACGACATCTCGAAGTGAATCCCAAGTGGGTGCGGCTAAAAATAGTGAGCCCGTACTTTCATTCTTCTGCTCGCAGTAGGTTTCCCACCAGTCCTTGACGTGGGGGGCTGCTTTGAGAAGAGCGAAAATAATCTTTTCCTGACTCGAAAATTCATGAACAGAAAAATACCCGTCTAGCAGATTTAACCATTTATCTATGGCATCTGTGTCTATTTGACCCTCGAAGATGGGGATTTCAAAATTAACTTGTACCTTAAACGGTGTGGCGTTTCTAGAGTAGCTGTTGGAAGCTAATGTGTCGCCTCTTGGTAGCCACTGAAGGATCTGCGCAAAGCTATCCATCATCGTGTTCCTTTGCCGCTCGAGGGCTTCTTCGAGCAAGATTTTGATAGGATCTCCTGCCCCTCGTCTTTCTTTTCATCCGCCATGGGAGGCCTTCGGGATTTGTGAGGCTGGTCTTGCAAAGGTTCGACCAGTTCAAGCCCTAACTCCTTATATCTCGACCTCATTAGGGACATGCAAAGAAAAATAGAGAAAAAGCATATCGCTCTAATACCACTGATCCGAATTTAAACACGAACGCAACAAAATACAGAGATAACCATATACATAAAGATGCAGCGGAAATAATACTTCATTTCATTAATGTAAAATACTGAAATATGCTTACAAATATAAATGGAAATAAACCAGCTAAGGCGATGGTAGCTTATCTCTGAGAAGAGATGTGGTGGCTACATGCCTCCGAACTATGTTACAATGAGGCTCGAAGGCCTATTTATTATTGAGAAACAATGGAAAACCCTTAACATCCAAAAACCTAACCCTAG
>APFE031046863.1:43543-73163 GCA_000404065.3 Pinus taeda | reverse complement strand
CTTCTGCTTCTCTGCGTATACCCGCAGATCTCATTCTTCTGGACTGCGTGGCTACGCTCTGCTCCTTTCACTGAACTGCGTATAGTACGCACCCAAAAACAATATCGCGCCGCGTACTTCTCAGAAAGTACGCACCCAGAAGAATAATCGCGCCGCGTGCTTCTCAGAAAGCACGCACCTGAACCACTGTCTTCCTGCGTACCTACGCACTGAGACTTCTCCACTTCTGCGTACCCACGCACTTAACCTTCGGCGCCTCTGCGTACCTGCGCACTGAACCTTCGGCGCCTCTGCGTACCTTGGACTAGGGCTGAAATAACCTCAGATGCTCAGATCTGAACTTGTGCTCAAGAGATCACCCTTCGCCAATTCGCTTCTGACTTCTCCTTTATAAATCAATCTTTTAAGAAACGAGAACCCAATAGATCAGATCTTAAGATATTCAAAGACACCAAAGATGCTTAAGCCAAATGATCTCCTTTGCTTTATATAGGCTAGCTCTTCCTCAAATCAAGGATCATGGGGCTCAATAATAATAATAAAATAATCAATACCGCGGGCCAAAACCATGATAACCCAATACTGTTGGCTAAATACCACTGAGAAACCCCACCGGTGGGCGCTTAACTGCCTTGAAATGTGTACACTGGGGTACGCACCCCATGAATGGGTGACCCACGTATTTGGACGCGATCCCTGCACGGGCATACCTGCAGGTACGCACCTTCTGAACTGTTCTCCTGCGTACTTCTTTATTTTCATCAAAATGAGAGCCATGCCATGGGTGTTTGCCATCAAGTACAACATCTGAAATCATACCAGAACCATAATGCCAACAGTTGTGTTGGTTTAAGGTCTTCTCTCTTGGATATTATTGTGTGATTTCAAAATTGAATGTTGATGTCAAGTCTCCTACATAAGTCAAATTAGAAAATTAACCTATTTAAAAGGTAAACTCTACCACATGGAAGGGGCACTTCATGTGAGGTGACTCCTTCTCTTTTCTCCTTTGTAAATTATTGCATTGATGATTTATAGAACTTAAAAGTGCATTGTTGCAATGAAATTACATCATTTAATGCCATAATCATAGGTGCCTTTATTTCCTCTAGGCACACCATACATGGCATGACATGTTTATAATATGCATGGAGACCAATTGTAAAGAAGGCATGTCATTCAATGATCAAATGGGTTTTTGGTATGATGGTGCTTCAACATGATGAGAAATAGGTGATGTATTTGTGGCATTGCAAACCAAAAAAGTGCATTTTTTTTCATGTGGTTCATTATTGAAATAAAATCAAACTATGCAATTTTATGCTCTTTGATGTTCATGTTTCCACAATATGCACCATAGTTGGTGCACCATTTCTTTAAAGGTGCATTTCTACCTAGTAGTATTATAAAATACTCCCCCACATAGCTTTCTTTATAGTTGATTGGAATATTTAAGAACACTTTTTGGAATATATATTGAGGTGAATTGGTGTCAGTTTAAGGTATTCTATCTTGGCCATTGTTGTGTTCTTTCAAGATTGGATGTTGATGTCAAGTCTCCTACATAGGCCAAACTATAAAATTAACCGATTTAAAAGGTAAACTCTACCACTTGGAAGGGGCACTTCATGTGTGGTGACTCCTCTTTTCTCCTTTGTAAATTATTGCATTCATTCTTTAAAGAAATTAAGGGTGCATTGTTGCAATGAAATTACGTCATTTAATCCCACAATCATAGGTGACTTGATTTCCAGTAGGCACACCAGACATGATATGACATGTTTATAATATGCATGAAGACTAGTTGTAAAGAAGGCATGTTTTTCAATGATAAAATGGATTTTTCATATGATGGTGCTTCAACATGATGAAAAATAGGTAATGTATTTGTGGCATTGCAAACAAAAAAAGCACATTTTTTGCATGTGGTTCATTTATATTGAAATAAAATCAAACTATGCAATTCTATGGTATTCAATGTTCATGTTTCCACAATATGCACCATAGCTGGTGCACCATTGCTTTAAAGGTGCATTGCTACCTAGTAGTATTATGCAAGTGAAATTATGTTACGGAATGATGTGATCACAAATGATCAATTTGATATGAGTGTGTCATTATTGTTGCATCGATCTTATTAATGTGTACTATGACATATGATACAATAGTGTTATACATATATTTTTTAAAGAGTTAAGCAAAGGTATGGATAATAAGCGATGCACCAATGCATTGATAAAATCCACTACCTTGACATTAATTTGTTGTGTGCCGGTCACCCTTATTCTTTGTTTAGTGAAGTAGGATTTTTGAATTTTCACTTGATCCTACTTATATTATTCTTTGTAAGTCAATTTCCATGGATCCTCATAAGAAAGCTTTCCACTCAATAACCCTTTAAATTTTTTATAAATATGCACCTATGGGTGTCGCATTAAATTATGCAATTTCATTTGAATAATGAAACACATGTAACAATGCATTTTTAAGTTTTGTAAAGCACGAGTGTGGTTGTTAATGACATTGTTCCCAGGTGCACAATTATCAAATTAGAACACCATAATACTTAAACTAAAGCCTTCATATAAAAAATACCTTTGCAAAAAAATTGTGGTAAAAAACACTGCAACTGTGAAGTTATTAGAAAAAACTTTGTGAAACACTCTTTTGATAGCAATGAGATAATCAATAAAAACTTTAAGAAAAAAACAATCCATGCTTCCTCCTTCTAACCCTCTTCATTATTCCTCAAAATTTTTCTACCTTCCTTTCATTCAATGAACTACATAGAAAATTGCCAAAGTCATTAAAAAGAACAATATCAAAACCATCTCCATCCTCTAAACATTATTTGATAAGGATAGATATGTTAAGGATACAATTTATCCTTGCCAAATTCTAGGCCTGTATAAGGTTACATACTAATTTTTTTCTCATACTTTTTCCAAATTAATCATTGCACCCATGTTAGAATCCAAGAACACATTGTTAATGTTAACAACATCTCCATCATTAATATTCTTTAGATGATAATATAAATGCACTAAAAACTAAGTATGTTTTGGTGAATCCAATGATCATTTCCTAAATCAATAATATTCTATTAGACTCATTATGGTTTGTAAACTATAGTGGTTATTCCACTTGAGTGTTCATCACAATAGATCTCAGAAAATAAACCAAAATTTATACTATGAAGGTTAAATTCCTTTAGATTCCATATTTGTTAATTATTGATTTTCTACTTATACATGAAATAGATTAAATGTGGAAAATAGAGAACAAAAAATACAATCACATACCAACCACAATGAACTTAAAGATATACTCCGAAAAACCATTACAAGAGAAAACATAGTTGGAAGGTGAGGTTGCTCTACTCTCTTTTGTTTGATCCAATGGAAATAATGCAAGTATAAATGATATGTCACTCTCTATGGAGTCACCTGAGACTTATGGCCTAATAGGATACTAAAGAACACTAAATCCCTCTTTTGTGATCTCTCACCCCCTGTTGAGCCTCATAATTACTTCTTTTTGACACCCTTTTTCACCTATATTATTCTTTGTTGGGTTGTGTTATATTCTTTCCACATAGTTAACAGGGGGTTTGAGGGGTACCCGTAACCCCACTTTAGGGGGTCTGGGGAAGCCCCCCAGAAAATTTTGGTTTTGGACCCTATGTTAGGTTGGGCAGACCCACCTATGGTTTTGTGCATGATTTTCGCACATGTTTTTTGGACGCGATGGTTTTCAGTCCATGGTATTGGATCGATGGTGTTTTCTGGTCCATGGTATTGGACGTGATGGTTTTTCGGTCCATGGTATTGGATGCTTCGGCATGTATAAATATGTATTGTAACATTGAAAGGAATATAATGAAAAATCAAGCTGGTAGTCTGGGTTTTGAGATCCAGTGGGAAATCTCTGTGTATATGTGTTTTATGGGTTATGCTCTCGCATTTTTTATTTTCTTGTGATTTAGAATTCATATGCAGGTAATTTCTGTACGGGGTTAAAACCTACACAAAACTTGGGCTTTGAGCCCCAAAACATGTTGTGGGGGGATTCCCTGCCCAACATGCCCTCAACACAATCATTGTGACTCATCCTCGAGTCACTCTATTGGCGTGGAGATCTTTGCGCAGAGCCCCTCCAACCGGTCTCGTACTCCTCAGAGGTTAGCAACACACTGTTTTGCAATTTGCTGGACCTACTGCATGCGCTCTTCCGATGCTTCTTTGTGAGGATTGAATCCCTGCCTTAGCGCATAGATCCCCTGCAGTTGTGTGATCTTGCCCTCAATATCTGTCATAATGGTGAAGGCCTCACAATCCATGGTTGGACTCTTGCTTTGAGAAGTGCCTCTTTCTGTCTTGCAGCATCCACCTGCTCTTTTAGTGCCCTTGCTTGCTGCATCTTTGCGATCCGTTGAGTGAGGAAGACTGTCTGCGTAGTTCCCCTTACATTTTCGTACTACTCCTGAAGCTCGTGCACCTCTGTTTCTAGGCACTGTATGTTGGGGTCCTCTTGCAAGGATGTAAGGACTCCAAAGGCTTGGTCCAACATACCAGTATAGTCCTGTACTGCCTGTCCAATTTCTTCCAACCCTATTTGGATAGAGCTAACACATTCCTCTCTAACTTCCTGGGGAGTGGAAGGCTGCACCTTCAATCATAGCTCCGCAATATGGAGATTTAGCTCCAGCTGCACACATGTTTTCCTCGCCTGTATTTTGGACTCCACTTGCCAAATAGTGGATCACATTTCTTTTGGTAGGTCCATGGCAATGGACAACTCTGGGACTCGCCGACACACTTCACCAACTATCTGCACTAATTGTTGGTTTTGTGACACCAGTTCGTCACACTGTAGACTGAGCTATTCGATGTTTATCTTTTACTCACTCATCACCTGAATCACATAGCCCTCCCTAGTGCAGAGCTTTGCTGTTATTCCATCTTGCAGTTGTTATAGTACATCTCCTGAAAGGGCATCCATGTTAAGGCCAAGTCCTTTGATCTTATGAACCGTGCTCTGTCGAGCTCATTCTCTGTTGTTAGTTACCCTTCCGATAGCACTATGGTTTTGGCCATCCTTGCACATAGAAGCTACTCCACTTCTGATGTGCCTACTGCGTCGTAGGTGGCTACAGTTCCTTCCTCTAGTGCCTGCACCTGTAGTTCCTGTAGCTAGGCCCTTAGGGACCCCAACACAATCTACTACTTCGACATGGCTTCCTAGATTGCTTCCCTGGTGACCTCACGAACTGTGTCGCCAATGTCGTAGAGGTCACCTTCCGTTAACATGATCAGTTCGATGGCTAATTTGAGGCCTTGACCTTTTTTCTATGGACCTCATCTCTCTGTGATGCGCAGCCTTTTGAGTTGGGTGGAAGTCATACCCAGGTCTGGACCTTCTCTTCGAATGTTTGTGTCTTTTGCCTCCTGTCATGTAGACAATTCCTTTCCCTCCTCTTCCCGTGTTGTTGTGGCCCCTATTGTTTGTGCTGCTGCTGCTACTTTTTCGGCATTTGCCTACTCCGCAGATGCCTTTACTGCCTCGCGGACTGCCCTTACCTCTGCTGCTACTTTTTCATTGTGACTCTTCTCAGCCAACTATGTGACGTGCAACTTGGCCTCATTCTTTCTTTTCTGTGTTGTTGTCCTATCCATCTTCCACAAATCCGAGGAACGCCACTCAGGAGGCCATGATTCTAACACTATAAAATTGCATCATCAGTGGCAATGAAGGGGAGCTTGGTCCACTACTGCACTGGATCCTTTTGTGCCTTGATGTAAATATTATGCATGTCTACCTTGAATTCTGCAAAGCTCTGCAAACTATTGTGCACTGTGGGGGATAGACACGGCCTTCTATTAATCCACATCCAGATGCTCACCTCCATGAGCACCCAGAAGATTTTCATATCACAAATCCACTTCGTATCCTTGGTAGCCCAAAGCAACACATACTTTGCGGCCTCTGGTAAGTCGTGCTCAATGCTTGGGAACTGGTTGTCCTCTGGCAGTTCTCTTACTACCCACAAAATGGACAAGAGCAACCACACGTAGTGGAAGGTCTTACCCTTCTCCTAGGCTTCCTTCCAGTTAGTCAAGAATTCCTCGTAGAGGAACTCGACCCAATTTAATTGTAACCCCTCTATGCATTTTTCATCCAACACAACTACCGGCAATTGTACATCATTGCCGTGGCATTTTCTCATTACCTTCCTGGTTAGGAGTTCGGTGGCTATGCACACCCCTTTATTTTTGATGTTGCTGATTGCATAACCCCTCTTTTTCTTCTTGAGCTTATATCTTTTCTTCATGCCTTCCACGAGAGCCAAATCGCCACTTTTTCCTGCTATCACCATGGGGTCCTTTCCCTTATAGGGAAGCCAAGAAAATCTATGGATGAGATTCACCATGATGGGAATAGGTTCCTCCAGCCATAAGTACCCATCATGAACCAGGAAAAGTAGTTTCCTGATGACAAAAATAGTGATGCACGCGTGGTAAAAGTGTGGTATCCATAGCAGATGAAGCAATTCAGCCTTCTCCACACCGCACAATCATTTGCGTGGCTCTAATGTTGTGACTAGCCCCTCTGTGCTCTGCTTCACGAGGCTCTTCATCTCTAAGTGTGGGAACTTCTCGTTGTCCATGAGGTCCCAATCTTCAAACGTCATTGTGGACATGCAGCCTAGGTGCAAGCCTTCAAACACAATTCCATTAGGGAGGAGCGGGGTGGAGTGCGCACTTTGTGGCATCAAGATCCTTTGGTATCTTGGCTTTATTTTTCATGGAGGGACATACTCAGCCAATCTTGCTGTAGAGTGCACCGGTTGGATATCCTCTTCCATGTCCTCTGCTTCCTATATCTCATCGATGAGAGCTTGTAAGTCCTCCTCGTCATCATTTGTCTCAATGGTGACAACCTTGCCATTTTCTTCCATTGAGAGCTTAGCGAACTATAGATTCCTTGGGGACATGCAGACTGGTCCCGCTGCCTTCTTGTCTTTCTTGGGTATTGGAATCTAAAGAGATTTCAGGATTTCCGGCGTGACCCCAGTATCTTTAGGAACATCGTGTATCATGGGGTCTTACATGGCCTCGTTAATAGTTCCTTTTGGAAAGCCCAAACCTCTCCTAGTAGCCATCATCTTGTTTGAACTGTATGTGGTCTTTCGTGAGCTTAGGGGCTTGAATATCGCTCGGCGCTCATGTGATCTGATCAACTGCTCAAATCTCAAGTGAACAAGTGTTGTCTCATGGTTAGCCCCTGGAGTTTTATAGTGCCTTTTGAATTCAAATTTGGCCATTCCCTCCAATTCTGGGCCAACAATGCTTTCTTGGCAGCAGATTATCCCAAATCTTTCCCTTAATTCACGTCTTAAATTCCTATCACCTACTTCCTTTTTCCTTAAATCGAACATGCCATCATGAAAAGTGACACCAATGGTCACTTCCTCACCTACCCATGCAGCAGCGCACCCCCCCATGCACGGGCGTGAACCTTGTGACATGCTGATTCTGCACGTACCTCCCTTATTGTGCAGCTCCCAAACATACTCTTTTATAGTCTCGCAGTCTCTTTCAATTGCCTGGAGCGCTTAGACTATGCTCCCTACGACTGTTTAGGTGGTCGCACCACCTGTGCGAGACTTTAACTCGCCTTCCAGTATAGTCCATGGAAGCTCCTCAATTTCCCTCGTGACAGATGGCGTCACGCATTCTACCACATGTAATGCACTCCCTTGGTTACTACGTTTATTGAGGTGCGGTTGTCATCCTTAGTTTATCATTGAGACATGCTTGCTTGATTTCATTTTCCAGCCTCTTGATCTTGGCATCCATCAAGATGCTTTTCTTCCTTAGTTGTACCTAGTATTTTTCATGTTCGCAAAGCCTATGGTTCCCTCGCTGAATGGCTTCCTGAATCTTTGTGTGTTATACCTCGTGTAGCTATGTGATTTCTTCATCTTGGTCTTCACGCACTATCACAACTATGGGAGCCCTTATGGGTGGACTCCTCTTTGAATTCTCTTCAGAAATTATGGTCTCTACTCTATTCCGCACCTTCAGAATCATTTCCACGGTCAGGGTTTTGCACACAGTCCTATAGGCCCATCGAACCGCTGGTACGCGTAGGTCCCATTCAGTACGTCTCTCTTGGTGAACCCTGTTTAGTACTTCACACACCCTATCGAATGCTTCACCATGGATAATTGGTAGCATTTGTCACTTTTCCTGTTGCTGCGGTTTGTTCTAATTCTCTATTCTGGGAGTGGTGTGCGCTTCTGAGGGCTGTTCAACATATGTTGGTACACATCGGGAAAGGTGGGCATGCAAGTTGTTCTACCCCTACTGACTGGCCCTTGTTCTGAGCTAGGTTTTCCAAATCATAGGCACATCATCCTTTTGCATCCATGCCAGTTCTCAAAACCTCCTTGATGCATGCCCCACCATCGTGTGGGTGTTGCACACAATTCCCAGTTCAGCGCATCAAACTGCTGTTGTTCTGGTACTGCGCTTTCAAATTTGCTCAGGAATTCATCCACCAGTGTCAACCCATCATATGTCGGTAGATCCCTTGCTTATGATTTCATGCAGCGTAGTGATATAACCATCATGTTGCAATTAAGCATTGTTACTTCGTGCAACCAATTCTTCCATCACTCTATCTCTTCATCTGAATCCAAGGTGTAGGAGCTTTCGTGCTCCCACGAAATCCTTCCATCTGTAGTCAGATTCATCCAATCCTCTTCTCACATAGTTATTTCGTAAATACAATCGAGTTTGTCATCACTATCATCGCCACATACCAGTTCAATGTATCATGCTCCTTCGGCTGGATCTAGTAGTACTACTATGCATAGTAACTTTTTTTCAAAGATCATTTTGCAGTTCTTCAAACTTATGACTCCGTTCATATCAGTGGCCCAATGTATTCCTAGTAGCGTGGGATAGGGATTCCTATCATCGATAATGTCTATCACTTCAAAATCCCATGGGCAAGATCTTCTGTTGGTTCACCATTCATAACTGAATAGGAGACAACTGTAGCATGGGTATGCCCATGCATTCCCATGTTTGTTTTGGTAGTATATTCGTGTCCAATCTGAGATCCAGGATTACCTAATCCATTTCATATTCATCAATTTGCGCAGTCAACCTCATTTCCCTTCCTGTGGGCAATGCATGCTTGCCAAATTTCTGGACCACACGCAACTCTCCTGACCCCACGCACCTAGTGATAAGTTCCTATATTCCTTTTACTGCCTTGCTGTCACATAGCATTTTCATGCATGTCTCCAAAAAGGTAGTGAGCATTGAAGGATCCATCCCTATTTCTAATTGATCCTTACTACCTAAAGTGGAGGCCTCTGTGAAGCTCTTCTTAGCTTCCATGAATGTCTCCTTCATGCATTCTAGATCAAATTCGGGTTACTTTGTAGGAGCCTTGTGAACCCACGCACTTTCTTCTAACTGCATACCTTTATCATCGTTAGTGATATTACCGCTCCTCAGCATCATGTTTACATTCGGGTCTTCTTCGTGCGGTCTAGACCTGATCATTTGTAGATTCTAGGTTCGAGGGGGCTGAAGTACCCCTTTTTGCACAGTTTCGCTATCAATGTAGGGTAGTCTTCTGCCTCATGATCAAACTAATTATAGTACAAACATGATGTCGTTGTTGGGTTTGTACAATCGCAAGTATTGTGCCTTGGCCCTCCGCGACTAAAACAAATTAACTATCTATGACCCCTTCCTAGTCCCATTCCACCTCAACCTCTACTGTGCCCCTAAAATCCAGCGTGTGCCATTCCTGCATTTGGGTTGAGGGCTTGTGTTTCGATCTACACCCTGTAGGTAGGAGTCTGATCCATCATTAGTTAGTAGCTTCCACAGATGCGCTCATCATGGCCTACTGACCTACAAAAGTTACAAAACTATTGCTGGGATGTCCGCGTATACTTCTGCAATAGATGACAATTATCCGTAGTGCATTTTCCTCCTATCTGACAGATTGCACACCATAATGCAGGCATCACGCTTGGTCCTCCCTGTGCCTCAGATCTTACCGACATCGGCTCTCCTCCTGCCAAGTAATTTGCAAACACTAGACAGTGGTCATGTCATGCCCTTGGCCTTTGCATTTTATGCACCATACCTCCTCGCGCGCCTCTGGCTGAGATGTTTTGTCCTGTTTCAAACTCTACATTTCCAGACACATATTCTGCATTTGCACATGGATTTGTTGGACTCTTAGACGAGGGCCTTATATAATGGTCTCATGCAATCTCATTGCCATCTCCAAAGCTTCGGCCGGGTTGGAAAGTTTTTGTTGTGACAGTGATGTCATTAAGTGCAGTGTTAGTGATGCTACAAACCATGTGCGATGTTTTCCATCTGTAAATGTCATGTTGGCTTCATGAATAATGCCCTTCAGTCTTTCGTCCAGATCCCAGGGGGTCTCATCTGGGAGCATTGCAATCTCCTTAAACCCGACGATTGATTGTGTTTCTGACTTTGGCATGCTAAATTCCCTGTTCAGCACAGTTTGGATTTCTACGATTCCTACACTTGGATGGTCATTAGAATGCTTGATGTACCATGTTAATGAACGATCTTGAAACACACTCACTAGTGTAGCCTTCTTGATATTGTCATCCACGACACCTTGTGCTCCCCATGCTGCTCTTACCACAAACGAGAATTGGTTCGGATCTTCATTCCCCACTCCTCTGAATACCAGTAGTTTGATCGCACTCGCCATACTGAACTGTGGTGGTGGCAGAGGTGGGGGGTGTGGAGATGGAGGTGAGGAGGGTGAGATGGGTGGTGGTGTAGGTGGAGGTGGTAGGTGCGGAATTCTCTACCTTATTAGACTGACCGCGCTTCTCAGAGAGACTTTCACGAGCTCTTCCTCACTTTCCTGCAAGGGGGAAATTAAAGGGCTAGTTTCCAATTCTTCACTACTTCCACTTCTGTAGATCTTCCCACTTAGTGTAGTCCCAAACATTAATTTATTCGCATAACACGCTTTTCACACAATAACATCTTAATCCAAGTGTTTAAAGATTTAATATACTTAACTAAGGGTCCCTTGAGGAAACATCACTCAACCTCACTGTAGTTGTCTGTCGTTTCTACCGTGAACTCAGTGATAAATCCTCCTATAATTCAGTCGAGCCAATTGTTCATAGCTCGAGCAATCTTATCTCCTGATTCTTCTAGTCTATGCACTACTTCCGGAGTCCACACGATTGGTCTGTCGAGCCTACACCTTCCCTAACTATCTGCTAGCTTCGCTATCCACTCATACAACTCAGAAGGAAAGGATGAAAAGAAAATTTCGTGGATTTATGTATACAAGTAGTGCTCCAACCACTGTTCCGTAGTTACTCACAGATTTCTATTTTTTTTACGCCAAGAAATTGTGAATCTTCTTGCCCAACCACCCTTCAATGTCTTTCTTTGTTGGATTCCAGTGGCATGACATTAGACATCACTTATGCAGATCCCGGTCTCGGCAACGAAACCATTTGTTGGCTTGTATGGGCCTGACCCAGGTTTAGAGGTGATTTAGCCAAGAAAATCCCGGTACTATTGGCCCTTTCGGTAATATTTTGCAGAGTGTAGACTGAGCTCTCACCCAAAGTAGTATGGGAGGGTGCTAGAACCAGGTTTCCGCACTGTGGGGATGTCTGATGAGCTTTTGGCGGTCCACAGTTTGACCCTGTGTACACGTTGCTATGTGCACCTATTAGCCCCTTGCAACCTGTGATGTTGTCTTTGCACAGCCCTACTTGGGGTGCGATCCATATTATACCCAAGTTCCTTGCTATTTAACTTGTTATTACCCGATTATTTAACTTACTTGTGTAAGACTAGTGATAATTAATAGTATATACAACAATCATATAAGTGTGCATGATAAACAAAACAATATAAATGTAAAGAATGCAATACAAAAGCAGATGCACTGAATTTGGAACCAAATTCTCTTTATTATTCTTCGCTCAAAGCTACAGACTCGACACTGTCCTATGCACTCAGTTCTAGGGGTCTGCGCACTTAGCTGCAGACTCTACTATGCCTTTGTGCACTCAGCTGCAGAGCCTCTTCCTACTACTACAACCCAATACACTTATAATCTTACTCTATTCTCTATCTTTGCTCCTTTTCTTCTTAGCTCCCATCTTTACAACTTAGAGCCTTGCTCTATTTATACAATCCCATGGTTTGCGGACCACGGGTAGGCCGACATGACATTACATTACATTACAACACTTAGGATGGACAACCCTATGACTCAAACTATACTTCGTGCTGCATGCCCACAATTCACGGAGTTTTACAATACATTTGACCAAAACTTGGGCTTTGAGCCCCAAAACATGTTGTGGGGTGATTCCATGCCCAACATGCGTTGAAGATCAATAAAGAAGATTACCGAAGAAACACTATGTATATATGTTTATATATGTTTACTTCTATTTATGATATATGTTGTGGATGAATAATGTTTTTATGAAATATTGATCTAATGATGTGTGATTCACTTGAATAAGTCTTAATAGATGAACACAATGCATGTTACTTTCGCAAAGACTGTGTTGAATTTTGTTATTTTTTCTAAATAACGTAAGTAGATATGCATGAACACTAATCTAGGATTCTTCTCTGATGTGGTTAAGTGGATAAATCAACTGATAAAGGTCCATGAAATCCAATCATAGGCCTTTGCGAAGGTTTGAAGATTGTTTGAATAGAGTTGCAGTACCAAGCCCTAGAGGCTTATATATCTGTGTGAAGGCAGATCTAGGGCGCTAAAATACATCACACTCCTCTCTGGATGCAGAAACTTGGTTCTAACATCCCCACATACTACTTCGAGTGAGGCTAAAGCCTGTGCTATGCAGGTTGTTGCCAAAAGGGCTAGTAGTGTAGGGTTTTTTTGGTTGGCTCAACTAACCCTAAACCTAGGTTAGGACACCCAAAGCCAAAAAATGGTTTTGTTTTTGGGACTGGGATCTATCTGAAGGAGATGTGTGATGTCACATCACTGGAACCCGACGAAGATAGAAATTGAAAAGAGGATGGATAGAAAAATTCATGAACTTGCAGTGCAAGAAAATAGGAATTTGCACCTATCGAAGGAGCAATGGTTGGATAGGTATTTGTATATGGAGATACACACAATTTTCTTTTGCACCTTCCCGGTCAAATTATATGAGTGGTAAGCCAAGTTGGTAGATGGTCAAGGGAGGTGGAAGCTTGATGAATCAATAATGTGGACTCGAGAACTGGTAAGATGATTCGAAGCCTTTCAATACAAGATCATGCAGGTTGTTCGTTATTAGCTCAATCGAATTATAGGACGATTTGTTATAGAGTTTGTGGTTGATACCTCGATCAGCTACAACGAAGCAGAGTGAAGGTTTTTCAATGGACTGCGAGGTAAGTATCTAAGATCTTTGAATACCTGGATTAAAATGTTTTTCTATGAAAAATGAGTTATGACATTACCTTGATGTTTGGATCTACACAAAGTAGATGATTATTTAGAGATCAAGAAAGAGCATGATTGGAGTATAGTCCTTTGATTGGGCCTGCTATAAGTGATGAAGAAGGGGTGAAACAAACTTCGCCGCAGAGCATTGTTAAGCTAATCACTCAGGGGTTCCCTTGAATAAACCATCCATCTCCACCTCCACCGTATACACCTTCACCCACACCTTCATCACCACCACCTCCATTCAACAAGGAGAACACAATGAAATTGCTGATTTTCAAAGGCATTGGGAGTGAAGATACAGAGAAGTTCTGGTTTGTTGTGGATGTTGTTTAGATTGCGCAATAGATTATTAATGATAATATAAAGAAATCACAGTTGGTTACTTATTTATAGGATCATGCACCTGCTTTACAAGGGATTGAATCTAGACAAGGAGTTTGATGGAAAGACAGGGGTAAAGGATCTAGTATAAAGAATGAAGAAAGAATTTGACCTCATGAAGAAGGCACGAGGATATTCCATAACCTCAATAAATGACCCTGCGGTTCAAATTTCCATGCAAATCTTGGTAGGAAAGGTGATGAGAAAGTGTTGCACGGATGAAGTTCAAAAACCCATGGTATCCTTGGCCACACAGTGTGCGAAGGGCATGTAGTTCAACTCGTCCAGGTACGTATGCCAAGAATTCCTTGCGAATTCCTGTGAAGCCCAAGATGAGACCAAGCCGTTTCATTATGCTTGGTTGTTGTTATCTATTGTTTTGGTTCCATGGGAGTTGCTTGAGGATAACCAATTTTCTCCACTTGAAGAAGGACTACCAGAAGTAGCACAGTTTTTATCTCTATGGGCCACAAAGGACCCTATGCGGATCACAAAGACAAATATCTTTTGGTTCTTGATGGAAATGAATCTCTGCATGGCCATCAATCAGCGACCAAGGTTGTCCTCGACCTTGTATACACAGCTGTCAACCTACGCAACATTTAAAGCTGACTTCCATAGAGTTTACATTCAAGCACGAAAGGGTCCACAACGGAAATGACATGACTTTCCTTACTTGGTGACATAGATAAATGTACAAGAGGTGATCACACAATGGCCAGTGGAGTGGTGCACCCCCTCAGACTTAGATGTTGGAACCAGTAAAGGTGTGGGAAGTTCGACAACACAGAAGAGAAAGGAAGCAGCTAAGTAGGCTACGCAGAACCTCACCACACAAAGAAAGAAGGAAGCCATAGAAAAGGCTTGAATGGAGAAAGTGCACGTTGCCAAGGAGGAGGCATAATAGGAGGAGTGTCAGTCAAAAAGAAGTGGCAAATCACCTTCACCAAAGACCGAGGAGGAAGAACTGTCTAAACAATGTGGCAGGGGAGATGAGGGGCAGAGCACCTCCTTCATTTTCAAGAAGCGTGGAACGGGGCAGCAGGAATGTCCCTAGAAAAAGAAAAAATCAGACTAGTCGCAGGGTGATCCCATGGTGTTGACAAAGGGAGATCTCTATGAGATCAGGGAAAAAATAAGGGGCACTACAACTGAAGTGTTACAGTAGCTCGAGCAGTAGTATATGCAAACACTAGGGAGCTTACAAAAGGATCTGCATGAGATACAGATCTGGGCCAGTAGAATATAGGTGGGCGCCTATCGAGCGAGCGCAGAATAAGCGAGCCTGGAACCTGGGACGAGTCAAGAAGTTGAGCTCGTAAGGACCCTCGGCCTTAGAACTATTGCATTACCATATGGGTCCCTTCTCACACAAACAACCGATGATCGTGCCATCCTAAGCATAATTAAGAACATCGAGCTGAGCATAGCAGCTCTCCCCAACAAGATCCTCCACACGATGCATGCAGGAGTGACAGAGGAATTGAGAGATCAGCAACAACGTGCTCTGAATCTTATCAGTGAATACTAAGTGAACAATGAGTAGATGTTTGATGAGAAGATGTAGGGCTTAAAAGAAAAGGAGTCATTGTAGGCACAGAGTTCTCGACTAGAGTCCGCAGTCATATAGGCATGTAGAACTGTGCCTGAGCTTCGCATACATGTCGATGCATAGCAAGAAGCGAATATTAGGAAGTTAGTCGCCATTGTGCATGAAGACAAGACAGAGGCTGGTTAATTTAAAATTGAACTCAATATGAAAATAACTGAGTTACAGTTAAAAATGCAGCCCATGACTTTGCCGGAGGTTCGGGAGTAATGTAGAGTCGTTTTCATAGAAGGAATGGTCACCCTAGATGCCACAGTCACTAACTTCTCGGCATTATTTGAGCAAGGAATGGATTTGGTGACTACTCTACAGGAAGATCCAAACCTACATATATTGAATGAAGAATTCAGGGAGTTGTAAAGGTAGTATGACGAAGTTAGTGCGACGACGTGCTCAATTGCACCAGCGCAACACCTATTCAAGTTGCAGGAGGGGAAGTAACTCCTCACACAGGTAGAGGTGGCACAAAATAAGGAGTCCTTGCTTAGTGCCAAACTGCAACCTTGGTTATCGGAGGCTTACTAGGTCACGACCAATATTCAAGAGAATCTAACGGGCTTGCAGCAGACAATGAGGTTGGTAGCAGAAGGACCAGCTACAAAGAAGCTAACTGAGGAGATCAAGTATGTAGCCACTTAGAGCACTGCCGAAGTTACTATAGTTTAGGTAGAACCAGGGGATCTTCATAGCAAAATTGTAGCGCTAGATGAGTGACTTGAGGCCGAGTCACAATCTTTGTGTTGGGGGCCTGTTGGGATGGGGTCTCCTGGGTTAGTTTTGGGGTTAAGATAACCCAAGTTTTGATGTAATTTTTGTAAAATATGTAAAGTATCCACGATTTTTGGATGCGGAACGCATAGAGAATTAGGAGTCAATGGGGTTTTAGCCCCTTTTTTATGAAAGGTTGAGTCAGTTTTGAGATCCACCCATGGTTCGTGGACCATGGGATTGTATTTAAAAGGCTATAAATAGGTGTCTCTTAGAGAGTCTAAGGCATAAAGAAAAGCTCTGCAACTAAGTGTGTAGAGGCCTAGGTAGAGTCTGCCACTGAGTGCGTGGACCCCTACGGCTGAGTGCGCAGGGTAGTTTTGAGTATGTAAAGTTGAACTGAAGATCAATAAGGAATATTTCCAAAGAAACACTGTGTATATATGTTTATCTCTATTTACTTTTATTTACGATATATTTTGTGGATGAATAACATATTTATGAAATATTGATATAATGATGTGCAACTCACTTGAATAAGTCTTAATAGATCAACACAATCCATGTTAAGTACTTTTGCAAGGACTGTGTTGAATTATGTTATGTTTTATAAATAAATTAAGTAGATCTACAATAACACTAATCGAGGATTTTTCTTTGATGTGCATAAGTGGATAAATCAACTGATAAACGTCTGCAAAAGCCAATCGTAAACCTTCACGAAAGTTTTAAGATTGTTTGAATAGCGTTGCAGTACTGAGCCCTAGGGGCTTATAGATCTGCGTGAAGGAAGATCTAGGGTGATAAAAGACATTGCACTCCTCTCTAGATGCATAAACTTGGTTATAGCATCCCCCCATACTACTTCAGCATGAGACTACAGCCTACACTATGCAAGTTGTTGCTGAAAGGGCTAGTAGGGTTTGTTGGTTGGCACAACTAACTCTGAACCTGGGTCAGGACCCCCAAAACCAACACAAGGTTAAGAATACTTCTTGTATGAAAAGCACTCATTCATTTGGAATTCAGGTTTCCAAACATAGCCAAAGGAATTCTTACCCAATTCCTTTCTTTTCCCTTTTTACCTTGTTGCAATCGAGTCTTAATATGTACTGTCACATCACCCAATTGCTAGTTATGTAAGAAAATCAAATATTACCTTGTCATGCTAATATCAAGCATGTTACCCCGTAACTAATCAAAGATGTCAACCACCTACTCCAATGATCAAGGAAACATATCTATTAATTTTAAATCAACCTTTACGAAGAATAACAATCATGTCATAATCCATAGTCAACTCATAATCATTAGACATAACGCTACAACTATCACCTACTTACACTTAAGTACATATCAACTATCTCAACACATGTGTGAGTAAAACCATCTTAAAATAAGATCATTTCTTCATGTAATCTTACAGACACGTACTCATATCATGAATTAATCAAAAATTCAGACAACAAATAGGCTATCTTGTCTGCACAATCAATCCAGATTAGCATGATATAACTTCACGACATATCAAGTCAAAGATAAATAAGGTCATGATATCCATAATAGTCACTAGCTAAAATGTTCACATCATAAACTCATAAACATTTTTCATTTATGGATAGCAGTCATATATGTGCTATCAGTCTAGATTAGTACAACATAATGTCACAAATAAGTCGACCCATACCTGATTGACATAACCCTAACCATATGCATAGGCCAATCCAATTTAGCATGATACTTATAACATCAATACTATTAATATTATAACCCTAATAATAAAGTTAACTAACATATAACAACAATACATTAACATATAACATACTCCTCAACAACATATAACCTAATCATTAAGTTATCTAACATAAACAACAATAGCAATGCATACAACCATAGGTTACTATCATTTGTGACTATGTGACACATGTGCATATGACTACACTAATCAAATAGCATCTATCATTTATGTAACCACAACATTCATATAATGAAAGGTATACACATAACCATGATGCACATAATAATCCTTAACCTACATAGATGCATTCCCAACATACAAATTTGTATGACAACATGATCTTGCCTCGAGGTTCAACGGTGCAACTTCACTTTGATGGTTTGCATCTCCTGCTCTATCTCAACCAGCACATTAGCATCATTACATACCAATACCATCATGATGATCTAATTGCATATAATGAACTCATGCAAAATAACCTTCACCATGACAAGGCATACATGTACAGAGCGACATGCATAAAAAATGCATATACAACCATACACTCACGATGACTGGAGACATCACTACAACCATGATCAAAACCATGCAAATAAAAAAATCACATGGACTACAAGCATAATAAACACATATGAAACCCACATGAATGCATGACCAATACATTGCCCATCTAGTCGAAGAGGTGAATCATGCTCTGATACCACTCTGCGTTATCATATATGACCCAAAGAGAGGGCAACCCACTATGATACCACTCTGTAACACCCTCCTCCCATATCTACCCAAGTAATTGGCCAATTGGGTAAATATGTGATGAGAGGCTACTATGATATTACTCAACCTCCTAGGTGTCTTTATGGAACTGGAATCAATGGAAACACATCAAACACACATTCCACATAAGCAAAAACACTCCTACGAGCCATCCCAACCACACAGGTATCATGCCCCCGGGTCCCACTAATTGTTTAAGCTATTAAACCTTTGGAAACTCCCATTTCATGGGCATGCCAACATTCAGAGAGATTTGGACACTTGCACAAGCCTACATGCCTGCTTCCAGGGACTATTTGTAGCAGACTTGTCCCAGAGTCTATGGGATTTAAGGTAATTTTCAAGCCCAGAATTCCAGCCACTGCCTAAAACTTGTTGTAACTTATGCAATCCATTAAACACATGATGACAAGACTAATAAGCCAAAGACTAACTCCAGGACTAGGCCTGGACATCCCCAACCGGGACTTACATTCTCTCAAACCTTTGAATTGTTATGACATTAATTAGGTCTTGCATCCATTATCCTTATAGTTACAAGTAAATATATGAAATAACCATGACAATAAATAGTCATATAACCATGCTTATAACCAAAATTAAACCATGAAAATAACAGTGACATATTAGCCACTAAATCTACATATTAATAAGCACAAAAGAAAGTGAACTAAACTTTTATTAAACATAGGAAAATCTGACCAGGTTCGGGACTTCCATGTACCACTCGACTGTAGACATGACTGAACCAAATATTTAGTTTATCTAGTCACCCCCGTGCCATATTCTAAGCATGAATGTGAGGTCTCATGGATAAATAAATCTAAAAACAACCAAGGGAATCCAGAGGTTAAATCACCTCCACCCTCACCAAACTGTTATTGCACCAAAACAAGTGCTCTGATAAAAAAATTGAACCAAACTGGGAATCCCATCCAGAATCCATCGTTACCCTTGAGGAATTTTCCTTCTCCCTATATCTCGAGCTTTATTGTAATCCAATCCTAGATCACCAGGCCTTAAATTGAGACACCACCCTTAGGATTTACTGTGTATCCCACCAAAACCAGTCAAGGGATTCCTAGGCCTTTTGGAATGAACCTTGAGACCACCTCTGCCTTGGATTCCAAAATCCATCTAGAAATTCCAAATCTCAAAACCAATATCAACATCCCAACACACCATGACATATGGAAAAAAGTAAGGCTAGGATAAAAACCATTATCATAACCCAGAAAAACAATGCCACTGACACCAAGAGAACCATACGCCAACATCCAAAGCCATACATGTCAAAACCTATTAGAAAATCACACATGAAATATGTTACCTGCAAGTATTCTTGCTAAATATGCTTGATCCTACTCTTACTTTCCTTCCTTCCCTTTTTCCTTCTATTCCTTCCTTGCTCCAAATCTAGAGTGCTCCAAGAAAACTCTGTGTCCAAGAGAGAGAGAGAGAGAGAGAGAGAGAGAGAGAGAGAGAGAGAGAGAATAATGAGAGAGCTCCAAAACTAAACTAACCAAAAGCTTACACTTACCAAGCCTTTCCCATTGATCTTCATAAGCCTTTTTATTAATGACGCCTCCATTTTCTTCATTTCCCATTATTTTCCTTCATTTTCCTCCTCACATGAAACCTATGATCTTTCACCTACCTTTTCTCCTATTTTCCTTTATTTTCATAAATAAGTGTGCCAAAAATTCCTTTTCTCCCTTTTTGATTCCTTTGTCAATTTCCTTTAGCCATAAACACATCCAGTGATACCCACTAGCATATCTTTGCCAAAAATTCATCCTGGGATACATGTCCCTTACCTATGGTCTTATTTTTTCCTTTATTTACTTTTGTTACATATAATTTTCACTAGGGTTGTTATAAAGGTCTATAGTCACTGGTAGGCATGCCTATGGGAGCGACTAGAGGCTTGAAACTGCTTACATGCCTTGGAAAGGGAGCAGATGAAGCTCCAGGTTAGTGAAAAAGAGAGTTATCTAAGGGGTTGGACACCAACAACGGTTGGGTTGCTCCTGGAGGCCTTGTAGCACCTAAGGGAAGTTAGTAAGGTCTCGAGTTTTCGACTCCATTTCCTTAAGGTCATATAGGAGATTTATTCTTATGATAGTGACCCTAAGGTCATGTGTACCCAGTAAACTTGGTGAAAGTGGGTAAATGTGGGAGGAGGAGGTTACACAAACCCCTCGCCCTTGGGGACACATTGTTCTTAGTGTTCTTTGTCCATATACAAGACAAAAGACATGCTGAAAGAAAAAATGCATTTCTTCATGGATCTTTACATACATAACTCTATACCATATATATGTGTGTGTGTGTGTGTGTGTTGGTTGCATGTATGATTTCCTAGCTGTTTTTGTCATGCATGGAATATGCATGTGTGTATACATATGCCCCAAGTGGATTCCTTAGCCCCAAAGTTCCTCCACTACACTTTGACTTTCTTTATTGCTCAATTTTAGAGGGTGAGGCTCCTCAATCTAGAATGCATAGTGGCTCTACCTACAAATATACCTCTAGTTCCCCTTGTAGCACAAACCAATCAATCACATGATTAGAATATTGTACATATATTTTAAGTAAAGAAACATGGAAAACATCATGGAATTTTATTGATGGGGTTAAGGCCAATCTATAGGCCACTAGTCCAATTCTTTCAAGTATCTCAAAAGACCCACAAAACCATGGTGCCAACTTGGCACATGACCCAGTCTTCAAAGAATATTTATTGGGTCTAACTCTCGAGTAAACATGTTCCCCAACTTGGAACTCCTTATGCACCTTATGGTGATCTACATAGGGTTTATGCATGCCTTGTTCCACCTTTAAATTATGCCTAATGATCTACATTTGTTGCTCTATTTCTTTTATTATATCGGGACCAATAAGGACCCTATTCACTGCCTCACTCCAGCTTATTGGAGTATTGCAACTCCTTCAATATAGTGACTCGAATGGGCTCATGTTTGTAGATTATTGGTACCAATTGTTTTATGTAAGCTCTACAAGTGGAAGGTACTCTTCCCACTTCATTGGATAGTGCATTACAAACATACTCAATAGGTTTGTTCATTAAATGCACGAAAGTGGTAGGGGCATTAGTAAGCCCAAACAACACCACCACAAACTCGTAATGCCCATATATAGTTTGAAATGTAGTTTTATGGGTATATTATTCTTTGATGAGCACTTGATGATACCCTATCCTCAAATCAATCTTATATAAGACCCTTGTTCCTCTCATTTGGTCAAAAAAATCATCAATCCATGAAAACAGATACATGTTCTTGATGGTCACTTTATTGAACTGAATGTACTTTATGCATAATTTGAGTGTGCCATCCTTTTTATTCACAAATAGAACTGGTGCTCCCCATGGAGACATACTTGGCCTTATATATCCTTTATCTAACTTTTCCTTAAGTTGTAATTTGGGCTCAACCAGTTCAAGTTTAGTTGTCTTGTAAGGTACCTTAGATGTTGGTGTTGCTCCAGGCATTAACTCAATAAAAAAATCTACCTGTTAGTGAGGAGGTAATCCCAAAATTTTTGTTGGAAATAAATCTACGTACTACTGTAATATAGGATATCACTTCCATAATTCACTTTCCTCTTCTTGGTCATTGTTATTAGATTTTTCATTCTTGGAAATGTGCGTAGAAAATAAATGGTGACCTTTCCTGGTGCTTCTCTTGGCTTGCATGGTTCTGATCAACCTCACTAAAGTAGCCTTTTACTTTCCCTGTAAAATTGTCTTTTCTCCATGATCATTTCGGCATTTGATTTCCTTCTCATAACGATCAACTTTTTTCTTATGCATATAGCCAATCCATGCCCAAGAACATGCTATATGCACCCAATGGAAGAAAATTTAAATATGCTATTGTTGGCATGTCGTAAAGATCAAATGCACATGATTTCATGTATTTTCTTATTTTTCTCTCTATCGTAGTTGCTAACTAGACCAACAATGCTCTATATGTGATTCCTTAGCTAACTTAGATCTTACCATGAGCTCGGTATTGATCTAGTTGTAGTTAGAACTAAGGCCAATTAAAACCAAAATAATTTAATTACTCAAATTACCTTCCATCTTGATTATGGATGCTTGGTGATCTTCCTATCAATTTTCAATAATTTCATATATCATGGGCATGCTATGTGCCACATCTCCCATTGTTCGAGCCTCTTTAGCACTATAAATTTTTGTACCTACACTTTTCTTATGTGGGAAATCTCTTTTTCTGTGGTTTTCTTCACATGTCTAGCATCATAATGGTTCTTTAGCCTCAACCACACACTTCTCTCTCACAAGCTAGTTGGCATGGCCTTTATCAGTTGAACCAAATTGTTATTGAGGTAAACTTACATTAATTGTTTCCACACCTTCTTTCCTTTCTATGGTTTTCTTTGGCCATTTATTCCAATCCTTATCGTCGTTGTCTACATTCTAATCACCTTTGCAGTATGGCCTTTGTTTGGACTACTCATATTAGTGCTTCAAATTTTTAATGGAATCATTTAATGTTTGATGCTCATGCATCCCAATTCAATCCATAAATGATAGAGGAAACTAACTAATGAATCTTTGTACTTTTTCATTCTCATGCTTCAGATATGGTACATATCTCAATAGTTCTAGAAACTTGGTGGTGTATTCTTCATTGGTCATTTGTCCCAGCTTGAGCTCATAATTTTTTTTTTTTTAATATCATAATAGTTGTATGATAGATATTTATCCTTGAAGATTCCTTCAAATTCATTCCATGTTAACCCCTCTTCAGTTATTTTAGTGACATTCTTAAAATATTCCCAACATATGTCTACTTTTCCTTTCAAATTGTAGGTGTCTACCTTGGCTTTCATGTTCTCGAAACAATTATGAATTTTGAAGAAATTTTTTATTCCAAGAAACAAAGCTTCATATTTATTTATCTCTCCATCAAATGTGGGTGGTTTTTCCTTATTTAATTCCTCTTGGATATAGTCCCTTTCTCTCTTTCTTTGATGATGATGATGATGATGATGATGCCTCCTAGTAGTAGAAATAGAAGGTCTATCAAAATGATGTCCATGAGTGCTAGTTATTCTCTTTCGGGTAATCAATGGTGTTGTAATGAATTTTACATGAAAGGAGCTATTTCTCCATGATCCTCTATCCAAAAAGGATCACAAAAAAACAAAAGGGAAAATGGCTAATGGATAGATAGATCAATCCCAACCCAATGCTCACACATGTAACATACAATCAATTCTATATGTTATAATGAAAAAACATGCACCTAGCCTCCTCGAAGGTCGGTGAAGGCTTTTGAGTTTTTTGGAGAATCCCAACACTCCACTCAAATGATCTTATTCATCCACACCTGATCTCAACACCTGCACACAACCCCAAACACTCAGGGACAACATTTTATCTTCCTCGGAAGATCGTCAACTAAAAACATCATAGAATCAATCTATGTAACTACTGCAAACATGTAAATATAGGGAAGGAGCATAAACTTATATTAATCCAAAATCAAGATACAAATATACCTTTTCCCCAAGCCACCTCTCCAAAATCTAGCAGAGCCTCCCCACTACAATAGGAAAATCTCCATGAAAAACCAAGACTCTTACAACATAAGCCTCACAAATTTTGTCTCTCTCAGCAAAACTTTGATGCTAAAGCATAAAATCGTGATCCAAAGACTCTAACTAGCCTCACCCTCTCAAGTGGTCCAGTATAAATCGGATGAAGAGATACCCTATGAGGATGAATATGGATGCTCAAGATGAAAAAAAGTTATGGAAGCTTCTCAATGATAAGCCCTGGTCATCTTGAATATGTGATGAGTTGAACTAGTCTGCTACGAACCATGAGAGTATAAAAAGATTCCCTAGTCATAGGCACACAACAGGGAGAAATAGACTACAGTCACTATCATAAGGCAAGATTCCAACAACTGAAAGGGTCTAGTCATTCCAATAAGCCATTATCCATGCGACAGTGTCATGACTGGAAAAAAGAGGTATGAGGCCCAGAAAAATTTCAATCAACATGATGTCTGAGAGGCAGTAACCCTTGGGAGAAAAATAAGTTGATAATATGTGGATTCCCTTTCACAGTGTCTTCACTTTCCATTTTGTGTCTCTTCTTATACCTGCTACCATATGTCCTAATTCTTCTCTCTTCTGATCCTAAAGGGATCTGTCTATCTCTATGACTAGTCCCCGACTCATATTACCTCCATCTTTGCAAGTCAGACATGATTTGTAGTATAATTGCATTCACCTTAGCTTGTCTTTCTTGAGCCCTCACCAACCTTTCATTATCTTCCTCACAACTCCTAATATCATCCCTTAGGCTCCATAAGGTATCCACCTAGTCAAGAGAGTTTTTCCTTCCCCCTTAAACCATTGATATTTCTTCTTCAATTGTCCTTGCTCTTCATATCCATGTTGTGACCTGTCAGAACTGTACTAAACCATATTTCTTATCATTCCTTAATACTCACTGTCCCTTGCGTCTTCTCACGTGTTGTCACACACAATTATAGTTACATCATAATATAAATAGATGACAAAATCTTGCTCTTGAGCTTGCTTTTTTGGTGCTATTATGGTAAGCTAGCTATGAAACAAAAATATCTTATCACCTAAATATCAATTAAAAATCAAGTTATGAGCATCACCACATATGCCTACATAGACAACAAAGTATATTTTTCCATATAGTGGTTAGCCCCATACTAAATCAAATCACAAAGTAATCATATCATCCATGCATGAAATTAACAAATTGAGGCCTACCTTTTTTCTTTTCTTCTTTTTTCTCTTTTTTTGTAAGCTTGGTAAGTCCCCTTGATTCATTTATTTTCAAAAGCAAGTTACATCCATGAAAGAAATTCAGTGGCCTCAACCTACCCATAGGGAAACCGGGCATGTTGGCCACTGAAACTCATTATAAGCCATCTAAAATATCAATAACTTCAGTTTGTTAAACCAGGACTTATATGTTTGAATGTCTAAAACCCAATGTTCATATACATAGTTGTAATATATGATACTATATAACATATACATAAAAAAGTTCAACAAAAAAACAACGATAACAAAACTAAAAACTAATAATCATCAGAAGACTCCATAGGGGTAGGATCCTTAGCACTAGATCTAGGTAATTCTGACTAGGGGACACATAGAATGTGCTTTTCGATATGGCCAAGGTGAACATTCTGCTGCTGGATTTGTAATTGAATAAGCTTCAATTTCTTCTGGATTTCCTTAAGACCTTGGTCGGTTTTACCAAAGTCAATTGACGATGACACGATGCATTAGCCATGAGGTTCTTCATAAGCCAATAGAGGTACACTTTTTTTTGTACTGTGTGGTGCACCATGAGTATGACTAGGATTTGGAGAAAGAACTCGCCAATCCTCCACTTGCACTTCAGCTTCTTCTCATTGATTGAGATCAACTTCCCATGATGATATCAATTGTTTCACTTCAGTTGGAGGTCCAATATTTTAGGCCTGAATTTATTCCTATTAATCTAAGCATCTGACCTGCGCCCACTTCGCTTTAGTGGCTGAACTGATGGGGAACCCCTATTACCATCATTACTAGTATTGTAGCCTCTTCCCTATCCTCCATTACCAGTTGAGTTAGTACCAGGGGAAGGGCAGGCCATCTTGTTTACCTTCAAATTACATAGGCTATAGACATGGCAACAGATAGGGTAGGCCAAGAACTAATACTAGTACTTGAACATGTTTCCACAATGTAAACAAAATTTATAAGGACCTGATGTAGAAACATTAAAGAGGAGCAGGAAACGAATTGAATTAGGAAAAATCCTGACAAAAGGGTGAAAAATTGACCAAGGTGGCCTCCACCACCATTCTATAGCATTGTCCATCACCCCATGCTAAATAATGCCAAAATACAAAGATATACGATGTGGTTGTTGACAATTCTGATAGTATATATCAGAGACTGGCTCCCTAAGCCAAAAAGCTTTACAGGCCACCACATATACATAGTAAATCAAATCCAGAATGTGTAATTTCATTGTTATGCAGAGGATGAACAAAACATGGGAATATCATTTACTATCATATATAACGTCCTTCACTATACAATAATTAAACCAGAATGGAAAATGCATGCCAATTCTAAACAATAAAATGCCAAAGAAAACTTATACTAGCATAGAAACATCACACACAACAAAGAATAACACTACCAAAACCTTCCATCTTTCTAGGCAACTATTTCCATTACCTCCAATGTTCCAATTACATATCTTGTCATTATCATTGTATTGGATAGTATTTCTAACATGCCACAATCTTTGAGGAAAGGGGAAAGAGAAGAAAACATACCCGGCTACAAACGCCAACAACTACGAGGTCTTGGACCTACTCTGAACGCAACTTTTCCAACCCAGTCAAACCAACATGAATGAGAGAGTCAAATGTCTACCATTTTTACTTAGAACCCAACATCGAGACATGACAAATTAATTTAGGAGGAGAGCTTCTTGTTCCACTTATAATTTATGAGCTATGCAGCTCGTGATTTCAACATTTAACATTCGACCATTTTTTTCCATCCTACTAGATTGTTCGCACATGTGACACCTGAGTGGTGGTCACCCTTCTACCTTGCAAAGGGTCATATCAATAATTTCTCAAATCTCGAGAAGGATTATGCATTGTATCGCACCTCGATCGGGGACCTTGATGGCCATCCTCCTCTAGATATTGGTTTTTTGGTACATTGTGAGACAGGATTTGATGAAGGGGATACATCTCCTCCCTACACTGATTTTTCTTCCATTGGTCATTGAGGGCCAAACCCATGTGCAAGCATCCCCAATTGGCCAAAAATTTGGCCACTTTGTTACCAGTTCTTAGAACATGTGATGTGATAATGTAGTCAAAGTAGGGGATGATTTTGCTAATCTCCTAGATCAAGCATGTTGTCCGACAACTATGACTGAGTTTCTCCCATTTTGTTCCATGACTCAATTTCTTGATAACTTCTATCAATAAGCTAGAATATCCTTCAACCACCAACTTTTGGAACTGTTCCCTTCGTGCAATAAGAAAGCCATGGTTTACGACATTTAACTCAACCTCATTATTAGTGGAAAAGTGACAATCAACTACATAAAAGTGAAGAACCTGGCTCTGAGAATCTCTAAATAAACCTCCACCGGTAGCATCTCCCTGATTCCCTTTAGAGGCCCCATCGAAATTTATCTTAAGAAAACTGACAAGGGGAGGAGAGAATTGGGAAGGAATGGTTCTTGGGGAAACCAGAAGATTCCAAGGTGCTACAGCAAGAATTTACAGGGAGATATTCGAAGAAGAGAAGATTGTGGCTTCATTAGGGGCTACCTGCCAATCATCCAACAACCATTTCTCTACTAGAATAGTATCCCTTATATTTTTGGTGACTCCTGCCTAGATCTCTTCCTGGGAGAGTCTTTGATCCTAGAACACTCGTCTATTTCCTTCTTTCCAAATTTCCCAGAGGAAAAATCCCAAGGCAATACTCCAAGCCATATTTAAAACTGGGTTGGGTAAAATGTTGTTTGTCCACAACTCTATGGATGTTTTGATGCTGGAAATATCCTAATCCATATGCCCAAAAAGTTGACCAATGTTTCTCCATAATTGGTCCGTGAAGGGACACAAATTTAGAAGATGCTTGATATCCTTAATATTGGCTTCACACATGTTGCATAATGAAGGGACTTGTGTTACTCATTTTTGTAGTTGATCCCATGTGAGAATTATTCTTCAACATACCAACCATAGAAAATATGTTACCTTCAGCTAGAATTTCCCTATCCATATTTTCCTCCATATAGGATTGATGTGATCCAATGGCTCATCTGTAGCTAATATGTAAGCCTCCTTAATTTTGAACATCCCTTTGGTTGTATAATCCCATCGAAGAATATCTGGTCCTTCTAGAGTGGCCAACTTCCTAGATTTAAGCTCTTTTTCCAACATATCCCATTGACTCGATTATGGACGGTTATGCCAATCTTGTTTTTCTTTCCATTGCCTCCAAGATTAATGCAAAGAAGGCTTCCAAAATTATTCCACGGTTATGAAATTTTGGTTGTCCGTAAAAATAAATATTTCAGCTAGACTCTGTCGACTGAAGACTTTCACTCTCTTCTCCCAAGAATCCTACCAAAAGAGTTCTTTTCTCCCATTCCAGATTTCCTAAAAGTGTGGGATCATATAAGAACTTTGTTAGTCGATGCTAGATTCCAGATTGAGGATCTTGTCGATGTGTTCAAAATTCTTAAAATTTATTTTTCTAAAGAAGGCATTTGCTATTTTCTCATCCATATTATCTTCCATGAATATGGTCCACCCTGAATCCATCTCCACTAAATTTTCACATGCATAACTTGATTTGGGGTATAAGGATCTTGGATCCCTAGAACCCCTGTTGCCTTAGGTTTAGTAATGGTGTTCCAAGCTACAAGGACCCACTTCTTAGCTTCTTGAGCTCCTATCCACATACATTTCTTAAAAATATCAACCATACTTGTACAAGAGGTTTTAGGAGTGGCTAGACTTGAAATTTGATATATTGGTATAGATTGAAGAACCACCTTTAACAAAACCACCTGACCTGCTAGGTTAAGAGCTCTGAAGGACCATTGATGAAGCCTTAATTTAATATTATCTAAAATATATTTCTAGCAGGAATTTCGGAGGGAATTGATCACCAGAGGGATACCTAAATATTTGGAAGGTAGGGATCCAATATTAAACCCCATAATTGTTGGGTTGTGTTATATTCTTTCCACGACTAACCTACGTAGTGAACCGGGGGGTTAGAGGGGGGGCAGA
>APFE031046863.1:0-28080 GCA_000404065.3 Pinus taeda | reverse complement strand
GAAGAAGACATCTCAGAAGAACTATGACAGTGGGAGAATCGATTGGGGATTATGTGGAAGAAGCACTTCAAATTCAGAATCACTTCAGAATGAAGATGAACTATCAGGTATGAATTTGTTATCCTCCGAAGATATCTATCCATCTAAAGATAATGAATGTGATGGTGAAATAACTGAATTTGCTCTTATGGGTGAACAAGAAAGATATTGAATAGAGGCAGTATTTAAAGGGCTTACATATAAAATTAGAGATCAACAAGATCTATTGAACAAAAGGGAATGTGCCTACAAAGAAGAAACTACCAAACTTAAAGCTCAATTAGAGGAAGGAAACAAGGTAAGGAAGTTATTCAAGGACAAGGAAAATCAATGTCAAAAGCTGCAAGATGAAGTGACATCTTTAAGAAGTGAAGTCAATGAAAGGAGCACAACAATCAAGAAACTCAGAGATAGATCCAGTTACTATGAAAGTCTTGAAGCTAAGATTCGCTCGCTAAAGGAATATCTTGAAGAATCAAAGAAGTATAATAAATAACTACTCAAAGCACTTGAAAAACAAGAAAACGAAGTTCTTGAACTAAGAAATCAGTTGGAAGAAGAAAGAAAAGTTGAAGAAAACATGAAGAAGCAGCATCGTGAAAGGGAAGAGAAACTTCAGGTTGAGGTAAATATTCTAAATGATAAATTAGAAGACAAGGATAAGCTCTTATTATTTCAAGATAGTACTAAGATTTTAGATGATATTCTTAGTAGTCAAAGATCTCTTACTATCAAAACTGGTCTTGGTTTTCATGAATCCATTGAAGGTGAATCTAGTTCACAAAGTAAGACAAGGAACTCTAATGCAAAATCTGAGATGCTCAAAAAGGAAATGAAAGGTCAACCCCGTCAACAACCAAGGAAAGAAATTCTTCAAAGAAAATCTTTTACTGCTCCAATGAATAATGTTGAATATTATGTATGTCATAATATTGGACATGTTGCAGCCGGATGCAGAAGAAGAATAAGTCAAGATCATCACTC
The DNA here is from genome assembly GCA_000404065.3 of Pinus taeda. Classification (NCBI taxonomy): domain Eukaryota; kingdom Viridiplantae; phylum Streptophyta; class Pinopsida; order Pinales; family Pinaceae; genus Pinus; species Pinus taeda. Next base: position 27,057 of record APFE031046863.1, on the reverse strand, counting down.
AGAAAGATCATCACATTCCAGGTACTTTCAGGGATATTGTTTTTATTGCAATATGTTTGGTCACAAAGCTATTGATTGCTACAGAAGGAATATGAAACATGTAAGATGATATGCATGTAACAAGATTGGACATAGAGCAAAGGAATGCAGGAACAAAGTACGAGCACCATCATCACGCTTAAAGATATGGAAGAAGAAGGAAGTTCAGACAGAAAGATGTGGCATAGCACAACACACTCAGACACAGCACAACACAGATATAACAGACTCAGGGGAAGCTGAAAGTATAAAACTTCAGTGTCCTGAATCTCATACACAAGTTTCATAAAGGAAAGTCACGTATATACACGAATTATACACTGTGTAGTCGCGTATATGTCAAAGCAGTAGGGACAGGCTCAGAAAAAGGGTCTGATATGATTCAGTCCATTATTTGTTCTGTTTGATAATGGTTACAATTTGCTGATGATGTGAGGAAATGTCTTGATACTTGTATGATGTTTAGAAGTGTTTTTGATCCTAACTTGATGATGATAATGCCTTGATACTACCTGCTGATATATGCATGATCAGATCTGATAATAACAATATGGCACAGGTTCAGGGGGAGCAGATAATCTTCTAATGCTACATTGTTGGCATTATGGTTAGTAGTCCTTGGTGATGATGCTTATATGGCTAAGTGATATATATTGCTATGGTTATGAGTTGTCCATGACAAAATCTCATATGTTTCTTGGGGTTACATAGTTGATGTTCAGATCATAATTGTGGTTGATTCTCTGATAATGCATATATGGTGCTTACATGGTGATCTTCATAAGAATAAGGAGAAGTAAAAAACGTGTATACACATCTTCATTACTTGATGATGAGTCTATCATATGCTGCTGTCGCCATATGCATAAAGATCATATAGTTGATGCAAGTCTCCTATAGTTCTTGGCTCTCATGTGGATGAGGATTGCTGCGGTTGATGATCTTGAGCTAAAGATACATAGTACTATATACAGTATGCTAGATACATGAATGACTACTCAAAATTGCATTGTTGGAGACATGATGATGATAAAATGACAGATTGATACTTACATATGTTGATTGATACAAATGTCCCCGAATGATGATACATGGATGAAATATAAGATCATGCAGATCTTGATGTTGATGAGATGGCTATGATGTCTTTCAAGAGGATGAGTTGATATCTATATGTAGACATACCTTGCTACAGGACATTTACAGGTTGTTGATCTGGAAATGGTTGTACGCGAGTTTTATGAAGAACATCCACGTATATATGCAGGTTTATGTGGATGTAGTCACGTGTATGGTGTTTTTTGAAGGAACAGACTCTTTTTGAAAGAAGTCTGATATGGGTCTAATAGAGACCATTTGAAACAGGTTCAGGGAGAGCAGATAAACTTCTGATAATGCATTGTTGGCATTATATTAGAAGCTTTTGGTTCAAATACTCAGCTGTTGTTGATTTGAAGTGGAACAAATGCAGAGGGAGAACAGAAGGAGAACATGGTTGCTGATCTGAATAGTGATTGACAGATGCTACTGATATTAGTTATTGATGACTTTCATAGTCTTGCTCTAGATATTTCGTCTCTATGTCATATATGTCTTTTGTTATCAAGGTCATGTAACGACCTATTTTGGTTTCCCCACTATGCTTGGGATGAATGATGTAATGTACTTGTTTATCATGAGTAAACTTCTGGTGTAAACCCACTTGGTTGGGTGGATGAGTCAACATTTGTATATCCTCACTTGGTTGAGAGATGGATGTATGTATGACTCTTTGGTGATAGGAAGGTCATTTATGATAGAGTCATGTTCTTCTTGGAGAACATATTTTTGTAGATCTTGCTTATAGTCAGGGGGAGCATGAACATCACACTTCAGTAGAGCAGAGACTTCAACATGTACTCAGAGGAAGCATGGATAGAGTGGTACACCTTGGCATATACAAAGGGGGATCTCATTCAGAGATTTCAGCAGGTACTCAAGGGGAGTATGGACAACGGAATGTTTATCTAGGAAAGAGATTATCTTGGTCTATCCTTTGCCCTTGATGTCAAAGGGGGAGAGTGATTTGGTGTTGTTGCCATCAAGTCCAAAGGGGGAGATTGTTGGCATTATGATGCATGTGTTGTACTTGATGGCAACCCACTAGTAGAAGAACATCTCACTTATTTATAACTAGATGAATCTACAGAAGAGATATCGGATGTGACTGAATGCATGGGATGCCGGACAACTCAAAGGAATCAGATGACAGTTCTCAATATGACAAGTTAGCTTTGCCATCAAGTCCAAAGGAGGAGATTGTTGGCATTATGATACATATGTTGTACTTGATGGCAACCCACTCATCTCAGATGATAAATTATAGTGCAGCAAAGTTCACGCACTTTCATGCAGAGAAAAGTTCCTTTCATGTAGAGAAAAGTTCACGCACTTTCATGCAGAGAAAAGTTCACGCACTTCCATGCAGAGAAACGTTCACGCACTTTCATGGGAAATCTTATGGTTGGTTCATGGTATTAGTCCGACAGTTTTTGATCCTATGGTTTTGGTCCGTGGTATTGCATCTAAAAGAATTGAACCCAAGTATTGGGTCCATGGTATTGTTTTGTTATGGTTTTGGACCATGGTATTGAGTAAGGCCTAAGACTATAAAAGGAGAAGAAGATCATTAGGCAAAGTTATGGAAAAAGACTTGAATATCTGATGTAGTATGAGATCTAGTATGCAGGATATGGGTTATGATGCATTGCTTGATCTGAGCTAAGGAGGGATATCACCGGTTGATGGAGAACAAGATCTAAGGATAGATCGAGATCAAATGGTTTGAAATGAATCATCTTTATATGGTTTGATAATGGATAGACTAGATTTGAATTATTGATGCATGTTTTATTGTACGCATGTTATGATCTGGGTATGACTGATGTCTGAAATAGCCGCAGAGTCATGATTGAATATGTATAGATCTGTACGCGGGTTGGATTTGGCGAAAGCGCATATATACGCGGGTTTGATTCATCGTAGTAGCGTATACATAATGAAGTATGATGTTTGAAGTTGCAGTTGGGTTTGATTGTTATTGCAGAGTTCTGTAGTCTGCTCTTTGTTCTGGTGACTGTGTTGTTGACAGGGTTTTAGTGTTTCAGTGATTCAGAAATTGATGATGCTAGTATTGATTGTTTTGTGCTTCAATGATATTGATGGGTCCAGTATGAAAATTGGATGAAACGTGGCCTTCAGATTATAGTGTTGTGCTTCAGGAGTATCCAGTCTAAAAATGTATGAAACGTGGTACCCGGAGGAAGAAAGAGAAGGCTGTTGCCTTCTGTAGGTCGGCACCTACGTACTAGTACATCAGCTAATACAAGAGCTAAGGGGGTGGTAGCTCCCTTCCAGTAGCAGTTGGAGAACGAGTAAAGGTTGGAGAATTTCAGTAGGCCAGCACCTACGTACTAGTACGTGGATCGGCTAGTAGAAGAGCTAAGGGGGTTGTAGCCCTCTTCCAGGAGAGTCTGGAGAACGAGAGAAGGTTGTAGCCTTCTGCAGGTAGAAGCCTGCGTACTGGTATAAGGCTGCACCAGTACATAACTATTGTAAAAGAAGTTTCTTATTAAAAGAAGATAGATATGACTTGCAGCAGGTGGTTTTCACCCACATTGGGTTTCCACCTTATATCATGGTGTTCATGTGTGCTTCTTGTGTGTGATGATTTGTTCTGTTTTATTGCACCTGCTTACTATACATATGGTTAAAGAAGTTCTGATGCACTAACTAAAGATCAACATTTAATGGATTAATTGAATCATAACTATTCTGGATATACACTAGTTGCATTAGACACAGTTGTGTATACACGCGGGTTCCCTTAATTGATGTAGCGTATATGTATCTAAGTATGGAAATGAAAAAGTTTTATTGATTTGATAATACTGATTCACCCCCCCCCCTCTCAGTATTATTTCCAACAAAATTTTGATCCACATGCTAATGAGGGTCTTTTTCTTGGGTACTCTATTTGGAGCAAAGGGTACAAATGATTCAACAAAAGAACAAAGAGAGTTGAAGACTACATTAACATAGATGATGAAGTAATGCCGTAGTTTGATCCATCCATAGGAAACATGAACCCAAATGGAGAAGAAAGTTCTGCCACCATATTCTCAAACCATGGAGAAATTGAATCAAATGATGAATATGAAGAAACAAGTATAACACCAAGGACCAAAACTCCCTCCAAGTATGTGCATAAAAAACATCCTAAGAGTCAAATTATTGGAGATCAAAGACTAGGTGTTCAAACAAGGAGGAGATTCCTTAGTGTTGGGACAGGGTCCCCTATGGTCAATTTTGGGGCAAAAGCCCAAGTTTTGGGGTAGAAAGCCCAAATATTTGTGATGAAAAGTGTAAAGTCTCCTCAAGTTATGGTCGCAGAGCACGTAGATAGTAAGTGTCATAAAGGGATTTTCCCTTATTTTATGTAAGTTATATCGGCTTGTATAGACCTACCCATGGTTTGCGGAGCATGGAATTGTATAAAAAGGAGAGTATTAGAAAGTCCAAGTTCAGTCATAAGCAAAGAATGAATGTAATGGGTCATTAGAAGTGAAGAGAAAAGAGTCTTAGAGTAGAAGAGAGGCTCTGTAGCTATGTGCACAGAGGCCTAGAGTAGAGTTCACAACTCAGTGCGCAGACCCCTACAGCTGAGTGTGTAGGGTAGTATTGAGTCTGTAAGAAAATCTGAAGTATCAATAAATATATTATTCTAGAAATATATGTGTTTTGTCCATTTACTTATGTTATGAATGAATGCGTTATGTTATGATGAACTATGGGCTTATGGTTTAATACTGTATTGATGTGCGATTCTACATATTTTACATTGTTATAAGGACAGAAGTAATAATATCTATTTACGCGAAGAATATCTTAATGCATGGTAAAGTTATCAGACACTTAATCCAATCTAGGTAAATACAGGAATAGGAGTAATTACAAAGGCGTGTAAGTAGTTGATTCACCTATTTAGGGTCTGCGAAAGATAGTCTTCGACCTTCGCGAAGGTTTAGATGTTGGTAAGAGGAAGTAATATTGATAAGCCTTAAGGGATTATCGATTTGCGTGAAGGAAGTTTTAGGGCATAAAATGACATCACGATTGTCTCTGGGTGCGGAAAATTGGTTCCAGCGTCCCCCCATACTTCTTCGAGTGAGACTTCAGTCAGTGCTCCACGGATTGATGCCAAAAGGGCCAATAGTGTAGGGATTTGTTTGGAAAACTTAACTCTGAACCTGGTTCAGGATGCATTAAGCCAACACTCAGTAGCCCAAGCTATGCAAATCTTGTTATGCTATCTCAAATTGATCCCAATAATCTCAGTTAGGAAAGTGAGGATAAGTCATGGGTAAAGGAAATTAATGAAGAGCTAGATCAATTTGAGAAGAATGAATATTGGGAGCTTGTTACAAGACCCAAAGAGAAAAATTTCATAGGAACTAAATGGGTCTTCAAAAATAAGATAAATCAACAAGGTCAAGTGATTAGGAACAAGGCTCACTTAGTTTGCAAAGGGTATGCCCAAATAGAGGGGATAAAATTTGAAGAAACCTTTGCACCTATAACAAGATTAGAAACTATCAAAATGTTTATGGATTTTTCCAATCATAAAAACATCAAGGTGTATTAAATGGATGTGAAGTTAACTTTTCTCAATGGAGATATCAAATAAGAAGTATACATTGAGCATTTAGAAGGGTTCATTTCCAAAAAAAATGAAGGGTTTGTTTTCAAATTGAAAAATTCCCTATATGGGCTCAAACAGGCCCCAAGAGTGTGGTATGCTAGATTGGATAGATACCTTCAAAAACAAGGTTTCAAGAGGGGCACTACATATAGAAATTTGTATATAAAATCTGAAGAGGACCACCTTTTGATTGTGGTAATGTATGTAGATGACATAATCTTTGGAAGCAATACAGAGTGGTTGGGACATCAATTTGAAAAATGTATGAAGACATAGTTCAAGATGTCCATGATAGGAGAACTATACTTTTTCTTAGGGCTGCAAATTTCTCAATCAAAGGATGGCATCTTCATCTCTCAATCCAAGTAATTGCTAGAAACACTAAAGAAATTTGGATTGGAAGAATGCAACCTGGTTAGTGCTCCTATGGTCACTGGCTGTAAGTTATGTAAATAATATGAGACACCCCCTATAAATCATATAGTCTACAAATCAATGATTTGAAGCTGTATTTATCTCACAACATCTAGACCAAACATCATGCAAGAAATAGGTTTGGTGGCCATATTTCAAGCTTGTCCCTGTGAAAGCCATGTAATTGCTTTAAAAGGGATTTTCAAATACCTACAAGGCATAATAGACTATGGGATCCGGTACGATAGGAGCAAATAATTTAAGTTAAAGGAATATATTGATGCTAACTCGGTAAGCAATATTGATGATGGGAAGAGCACCTCTAGTGCATCATTATTTTTAGGAGATTGCTTAGTATCTTGGGTCATCAAGAAACAAGACTCTATATCTCTATCAACCGCTGAAGCAAAGTATATTGCAGCTACCACTTGCTGCTCACAAATTCTCTAGATGAAGTAAAACTTTAAGGACATTAAGGTATAAATAAAGGATCCAATTCCAATTATGTGTGACAACACTAGTGCTATTAGAATTTCTAAGAATTCTGTCATGCACTAAAAGACCAAGCACATTCCTATCAAGTTTCATTTCTTGAGAGAGAAAGTTTTTGCTAATGTTGTTCAACTTGAATATGTGTCCACTAAAAAGAAGTTTGTGTTGGATACCTATACCAATAGGTTTCATATTTGATGATTGGCAAATTTAAAGTGCCAAATATGCTCTGCTTTGCTGGTACAAAGATCACATATTTCCAAGGAAAGGCAAGGTGTGTACATGCCTTCATGTTTACTAATTTTTTGGTGGATGGTCCAACAGTCTAATTTGGATCATGCCATATTTCAATTTTCTGTTGTAGAATAGAGAAATAAGTTTGTCCAAACTGTTTAATCTTGGCAGATTAGTAGTTAGGCAGAGAAGCTAAGGTTCCCAACTGGTCAATCTGGGGCCTTGGAAGAAATAAGGGTAGTGCTAGTTAGGAAATCAAAGGAAAAAGCCAATGGATAAGAATAGGCACATAAGGGTCTGCAAGTCCAAGTGCTCCCTCCAAGAAGAAACAAAAAATGCTAGGCAAATAGATGGGGTTGCAGAAGTGGTGTTCCTTCCAAGCTGAATCTTGCTGATCAATACAAGGAAAACAACACAAAGGAGCATGTCTAACTTCCCTTCTTTTCTGATTTATCACTCATTACTAACATCCCTTCACCAGTTGTGTTTATAAAAGAAATTCAAAAGTTTTATGTTGGTTCTTGTTTCCTTTAAAAGAGCCACATTTCTTGTGCAAAATTCTTTTCATTTTGATCTACTCCCTAAGCTAAGTTGTTTTCAAATAAACTTAGTAATGTCACTCCTCATGCACCTTCTCCCTCCATATTAACCTTTAACTTATATTATCTAACTCCTTATGTCACCCTTTCCCTACTATTATAACACCAATGTCTAAACCCCAAACACTCTATAAATATCCCCTCCTTGGCATTATAGCCATATGATTCATTACCAGGGAATCAAATTGACATCTGGTCAAGTTTGAGAACCCAAGCCTAACCTCTTTTCCACCTTCAGAACTCATCTACCCAGTCAAACCTTCATTTTACCTAAAAAACCTTGGAAAAACCCTTCTGCACCCTTTAACCCGCTCAAAATGACAAAAATACCTTGAAAACCCACTTTTCCGCTTTATCCTAAGTTTGGGGCCTATATGCGCTTTTATTACAAAATCTTATCAAAAACCCATTTATCCAAAGTTTTGAGGCTTATGTGATTTTGCAAAGAAATTTATGGAAAAACTATTATTTTTCGCCTTTCCCTAAAGTTTTGACTATGCGGGACTTTACAAAGAAATACGCCCAAAACCATGCAAACCCGATAATTTTTACAATGGTCCCACCGGGCGCAAATCCCATGAAAATAATATTTTATTACCCGCCCGACACCGTATCATCCGTGCAGATCACTGGCCCATCGACCGTCCGATCAAGCACTTTTCATCCGATGGTTGACGCGGATATCGGACCGGCCCCGACGTTCGGACGATATCGTCCGATATCTGTCAGAGGCTGACGTCAGGCCTGGTCCACGCGTCGCCCCCAAATCGTATCGGAGCCCCCTCTGACAGATTCCTTTCAATAGGATAAGCGGTCCGATATAAAACCGTTTGCGGTTTCTGGTTTGCCATTAAACCGCCTGCCAGCATCACTGCCAACGTCATCGCCTCGTCCGCGCCCCCGTCCACCAGTGCTCCACCTGTCTGCCACCTCACCAGCCCCCGTGGACCATTCATAAGCCGCCACGTCGCTGATGACATCATGCTGACGTCATCCAACCCTGACCCACTTGATGACGTCATGCTGACGTCATCCGAAAAAGGCGCCAATGTCCCAAAAAAGCCATATTTTGTCAATTTTCGCGTTCTTTTTTCACTTTTTTCAAAAACTATTATTGTGCCCTCTGCATGCATTTTACGACCAATTGCACCAACCTGTTCAAATCGACCTGGAGACCTTCGGCGTGCCTACCCACCTGCATTCGTGACCCGGACCATCAAGTTTACCAGGTATTTATCTCTGCAAGTCTTCTCTAAACCTGGTTTTTGTCTGCAAATAACTGAGAACTCACTTAAGGCACTAAAATACGCAAAATTCACCGGGCAACACCCAGCACCAAGCTCCCATTTTGAAATTAAACGGTCAAAATTCAATAACGGAGCCTGTTTTAAACAAAATTCTCATTAAAACCCGCATCCTGTTCGCGTAGTCGTGAACAGAAAACCTGGTACCTGCACCCAGTTATTAAAAAGGCTCTGCCAAAGACAACTATTAACCTTCTCAAGTAATTGTGGGCAGTATTTCAATTGCTACAAGCTTACCCTGACATCCTCCATTTCTCAAATTCACCTCTTCACTCAGGCAGTGCTCTTATTGCCCAATCTAAGTAACATCAGTCTACATACAAAACAGAGGCTAAGTAACCATGGAGACTCCAGTTGCACCTGTGGCCCTCAATGTTGCCCCTTTGAATGCCCCTCAGAGAGAACTGGAGTGGCAAGCTTTAGCAGACCTGGATTACCAAATTGCAGAAGATTTCATTTCACATAGCAAATTCCATCTACACCTGCTAAATGAACTGAAGGCCAAGCATGAAGATAGGACAGATATATTGGGCATTTGGGATTCTTTCCTCCCAATCTTCAGGCTCCCTCAGGTCAACCAATTCCCTAACCTGATTCACCTGTGTGTTGTATGCTATGATCCCACTCAGAGAGCTGTGCTTGACCCTTCAGGCTCAGTTGTGTTCTACATCACCCCTGAGGCCATCAGAGAGATGCTGCAGTTTAAGACTGAGAAGAAATTGGTCCCCTTGTCTTTGTTTAATCTGATCAACCAAGGAGCCAAGATGTTGACAGATGCTCAAATCACAAAACTGAACCAACTGTTTATCAACTCTGATACTGTGCTTTACCCTCCTATTTTTGATGGCTACCTCAACCCATTGGGCAGGGACCTTGCAGATATGATCAGTTCCATCTTGGGTTACAAGTCAGTTGAATTTATTGATGAGACTGTACTGGTGATGATGCTTATGTTTTCCCCTGGCAAAACTCCAATCTATTATGACTATGCCACCTACATATCGGATAAGATGCATGAGCAGTTGATGAACCTGTCAAGAGAGAAGGTGTTCAGATACACCTCCTACATCTACCACTTAATTCTATACTATCAGCATGAGAAATTCTCCTTCATTGTCAAAAGAACTGATGCACAGGGTAATCCAAGGTCAGTAGTGTACTGGAGCTCAATTTTTCATTGCAGAACCTACTCTCCATACACTTACTATGAGTTTATAGACCTCTTCATCCACCCAGCCATGTCTCTGTTTCTAAGCTCGCCTCCTCCAAGACTGACAGATGAGATGCAGAGAATCCTTCAGTTGTCCAAAGTGTACAGCATTGGGGATTGGTATTTTTACCAAAACTACACCGTTATCAGAATATATGGTTGTGAGTTACCCCCATACAGACTGCCCAAGTATGTACCCATGAGACTATTTGCCCTTGAATACTTCAGGCAATTTGGGAATGCTGATATGATACACTTCTCAGGCAAGGGCAAGAAGGCACAACTGAAAGTGAGAAACCAATTGGGCCACTTGATTTTGAACAAAAGGGAGGAAGGCTGGAAAGAAGCTGACAGAATGCTAGAATGCCTTGGCCTAAAGACCAGTTTCCTCTGGAAACCTTATGACCCCAATCACTCCATATCATTAAGAAGGGTCAAATATAGGCTCTCTAGTTATGACCATGTAAGCTTGCCTCACATTGAACAATATGCAAATCAACCAAAATGGAAAAGAGGCACACTAGAGGAACCTATCACACAAGAAGAACTGAATGAGAGAGCAAGAGGAAATCTCCTTAAAATGGCTGACTTGGAACTTCCTGCACAGGTATTCTCTCTGCCAAGGCCTCAAGCAGGAGCAGCTGCCTCATCCTCTACAGCACATCAAGAGGCAGTCTAGACTACAAGTCAAGCTCCCAACAAAAACAAGGAAAAAGAGATGGAGCAAGAACAGGTACAGCAACCTCAACAGGTACAACAGCCACAAAAGGAGTAGCCAGTGCAAGGAGAACAGACAGCAGAGGCCCCAATGGTCACAGAACAGCAACCAGAACGAATGGCACCTCCCAGGCAAGACTCAAGGATTGATTCTTCTGTCCTCCAAACCCCACAAAGAGAGGACGTAAACAGGAAAAGGGACAGAGAGACTCCCCTTACTGCCTCAACAACTCAAGGGGAGAAGAGGCAAAGGTTAAACCCTTTTTCTGAAGAAGAAATGCCAATGGGGCAAACTTCAGGAACAGTACTACCCAGCATGGAGGCCTCAGCCAGTTCTTTCCAGCAAGAACAAGAAAGGGTAGCAGGAGGAGAGGTTAGCTCCTCAGGCCAACAGAGGGAAGGCGAGAAGAGCATAAAGCAGCAATTCAAGGATATCAAAAGGAGAAATGAACCCATAAGGCTGCAGTTGTATAATCATTTATTGAAAATGGCTCCCACAAACCAGCAAAGACTCATGTCTGCCTATGATGTGCATGAAGGTAAAATGATAATGATCCATTTCACACCAGCAGTGCAACAACCACAACTAGCTGCCGATTACATCAGGACCAACCTTGAGGTCCTGGCCAAGGACATCCACCCAATGGATCAGATTGAATTGCATAAACAAACGGGTGAGATGGTGTATTCCTCCTTGGAAGACAAAACATTGATGAACTACAGGCTACAAAATAGCCTAAACAACACCACTGCACAACTTGAGTTGGAAAGGGCATCCTCTCAAGCAAAGGACAACAGGATCAAATCTCTGGAGGACATCGTAATAGAACTTGGGCATGATACTAAGGATGTCAAAGCAGTGCAGGAGCTTCTGAAGCTAAGGGATGCTGATATGGCAGCATTAAGAAAAATGATTAAAATCCCAGCTACTCTTCATCCCCAAACTGAAGAGGTCACCCAGATCAGACAAGACAAGGATGCAGCTGCTATGCTGGTTACATTATATAAAGAGCTCATCCAGACACAAGAGAAGCTGCAGGAAATAGAGGCTACCCTTCAGGCAACATTGCAGCAAAAGGAGGAAGGAAAAACTTCACAACCTCCTCCAGAAACAATTAATCTGGAGGAAGCTCCTCAAACCACTGCTCCTCCCAGTCAGCAGACACAACAAGCAGCATCGTCCACCTTAGCACCAACAACAGAGTAGGCTGAAAGCCTTGACATGCAAAAGCTGAGAAATGAAATCCAAGCCTTGGAGACTCAAATGTCAGAGTTAAATCAGGCCAAAGACACTCTAGCCAAGATCAATGAAAAATATGACAAATCCAAGCAAAATGTGGCTGAAAGAGAAAGAAACACATATTTCCTTAAATTTGTAAGTAAATAGTGGATCTAGAATTCCAAAATAACCAAAAAGCTCAATTTTGGTGATGTCCTTGTAATAAAATATTTCCAATTTTAGTGAAATATGTGTTAAGAGAGGTAAAGGCTCTAAAAAAGAGAATAAATGAGCTAGAAAAGGAGCTCACACTAGATAAGGTGATAGCTGAGCTCAAGAGGATCCTATGGGCCAATATTGGCCAGTCCATCACAGACCAGTGGGAGTACATTGAGGCCATTCATGAGCAAATGGCGCTCATTGGAAAAGCACACAGAGAAATCCAAAGGGCAAGGGCATCTCTAGGCAACATGCCTGAGATTGCCACCAGAATGATAAATGTGCTTAACTACAGGACAAGCTCCTAGCTGATCAAAATGGGAATTGCTTACAGGACTGAGACCATTTCTATGATAAAGGGTCCAGACACTACGAAACCTGGTTCAGACCCTGGAAAGAAGAAGCCAGGATATGCAGGCAGACATAAATAAATTCCAAGACAAGTTCACTGCATTGCAAAACAGAGGTCTTCCTGGCTTGTTGGACCCCTCAGGGAGGCTACTCTCACATGAAAAATATGCCAAGAGGGTCAACACTTTTGCTGCTAGTCAGATTGCAGAAAAAACCAGCACATCAGCAGAAACAGGGCCAGCATCAGGGCAGACCCTTTTCAACAGGGTGGAGAGCCTATTCTTCATTATGAATGAGATTACTCACTTATTTGATGAACCTCCTAATTTTTACAAGTATACAGAAGCAGATGAGACTATGGGGTCAATTTTGAGGCATCAATTGCCTACTCAAGAAGTGTGGAATAGTTTAATACAATTACTGCTAAACCAAAGCCAGTAACTATGTTTTTTCCTTTTGAGATATTTAAAATTGTCATGCACAGGAAAATAAGGATATATCAGCAGGTACGCAGAAAGAGGCTGAGCCAACTCAGCACAACTATTCGGCCACTACAGCAGCATTGGAAGTCATAGGTGAGAAGGCCAAAAAGCTACAGAAGGACAGAGCTGCACAGACACGTCATTCAACAGTTATAACAAAGCATCAAACCGACTCAGTGAGCTCCAAAGGTCAAAATCTTCTGACAGGAGTAAAGAGCATTTATGTTCTATTAAAGGCTGCAATAACTTCTTATCTACCATATATGTACGAGTTAACGAAGATATTTTATTCTTAGATGACTCAATGCCTGAGATATTTTGTATGAAACACTTCTATGTATTCCCCCTCGCATAACTTAGTAGGGGTTGGACGTTGGATGTAAGAGATTGCTCATATCTATTCTACTGTTCTTTTAATGTAACTCTCAGAGAAGTAATACAAAAGATGATGGAATTTCAAAAGCTCTGTGTTCCTTGATGTTTTCTGGTGTTTAGCTGAAAGTTGCAGGATTCCTACGTATTTCATGGCACAATAAGTTTCTCTTATAACTCTTTGTTATGTGTTTTGTTACCTTTCATATCTCTTTCATGTTTCCTGTATCTTACAGTTAATAGCAAGGAAAAAGAATAGTGCCAGGATTTAATCACAGATTACCCTGAACTCAATCTAAGCTATTTTGAATGTTTTTTCTTCAGTTATGGTAATGAAAGCGTAATTCTTAACTGCTACCCTTTCACACTATATCTTCACAGTGATTATTATCTCAGGAATTCAAGTTTGCTCCTGAGGAATACATCCCTTTCTCACACCCCAGCTTAGTGGAAAATTCTTAATTGCTTTTCACTGGTTGTTTACACTCCATCATCACAATTTCAAGTTTGTTTCATGAAATATCTAAATGGCCCTGTAACTCTAGCTGCTCAAACTCAAGATTTCAAGAAACCTATAGCCACAGACTCCATTGCCCAATAGACTAACTTTATCTGCAGATCTCCACTTTAAAAGTACAGAATGACATCCTTCCAACCAAACATAAACCAAAACCTCTACTTCATAGCTAGCCTAATATCACCAGAGAACAGAGACAAACCTTATAGAGAGAGCCCTCTCTGATTACAGCTGGGCTAGAAGCTGTAATCCAAAGATTGGTTAGTGGTTACCCCGACCGTATTCCCTTGGGAGTCATAGGGAACAACCTGGGTGTTAACAGTTTGTAGACATTTTCACTAAGACACTGGAGAGAGAACCCTTTGAGTATATTTGGTAGTAGATAGGAGTTCTGACTCCTCCACCCAAATGATTCAATTATAATGAGTATTGGCAACTAATAAATTTATGGGATCAAGTGAAGAGTAGGCTATAATGTTTTAGGGGGGGGATTTTAGGATCATCCTTTACCACTGATGTCAAAAGGGGAGAATACTATTAAGATTATTAATGAAAAGGGAAAGAACAAATATGAAGAAAACCATACTTGATTTCAGGGGGATCTTGGTTTGTTTCCATCAATGCCAAAGGGGGAAATTATTGGGAAATTGACTTTATTCAAATGGTTGGTGGCATTCAGTATGTTGGAATTGATGTCAAGAATATTATAATTATAGTTAGTGGAAGTAGATGTTGGAATTGATGTTCCAATCTTAGGGGGAGTCCCATGGTTGCTGCAGTATTTGTTATATGCACTGTTCCTAAATCAAAAGTTATGGCCAATAAAAGTGAGGATCTGAAAGTCAATGTTGCAATGCCTGAAATCCCAGAGGCCTGGAAACCTAGAAGTCCAGAGGTATATTTAAAATATATCTAGGATAACATTGGGCTGGGGTAGCAGGAACAATTCCCAAAAGATAAAAAAACCCATAAGCTAGTTGACATTGAGTGGAGGTTGGTCATAAGGCCATAAGCCCGGAAGGTCAGAAGCCCATAAGATATTATAATTAAGTGTTAGGAATTGTAGTGGTACCGATAGTTGGAGGTCTATAGATAGATAGATAGGTGGAAAGTGGGCCAAGTGTAGAACCTCCAATAACATGCAAAAAGGAAGAGGAATGGGCATTGAAATTGGTGCACATAATTGGGCTATACCTGGAAGCTAGTAAGGAGTATGAAATCCATTTTATAAAATGTTATAGGTATGAGGGCATTCAAGCTCCATTTTTGTAACAACATGTGTATATGAGTGGGGCCCTATGAATGACTAAGGAATTGGCACAAGGTTTTACTAATAATAGAGAACCTGGGGCATAGAGAGATATAAAGTGAATTAAGCCCCCCAGAGGCCAGTAGAGCATTCTAGCACCTAGCATCCTAGCTGAAGGTCACAACACTTGGTCCTATGATTGAAAATAGGTAAAGGTGCCAAGTGAAAGGTGATAGGGTCAAAGTGGGTTAGGTCGGATGGCTGCGAGCCCGTAATTTTTTAAGAAACACCATTTCAAAAAAGGATATAGGCTCGAGGGCATCCGGGACTCCAACTTAGTAACATGCATAGGTTTAAAGGCATGGGTGAGTCAAAAAATTTGGAGAGAATTCCTCCATACTTGACAGGTATGTGATAATTGGCCATGGCCGTAACTGAATAATTAGAAGCCTAGGACAACCAGGAAAAATTCACATAGAACAGTTGGTGGCTGGATTAATGGTGTTGGTCAAAGTGCTTTGGATTAAAGACAAAGAGGACCACGATGCACAGAATAATCAATGTAGCCTATCTCGGAACATAGTTAGCCATCCTTGAGATTTCTTACACGCTAATGAAGAATTACATGTAATAGATGGCTAGGTGTAGAGGCTTTGATCAAAACTCAGAAACCGATGCCTACAGTACTCTTAGAGATTTGAGAGAAATTAATAAACATGAAGAGCCATTATGATAGTACAAGATGAATTCAATGGAGGAGTTCCTTGAGTGTATATGTTGACTGCGATTTAATTCTTAGTGTGGAGAATGATCAAGTGGCTATCCTCATGTTTAATGCAGTTGCAATGGCCTTTTATTTTGTTGTAACAACAACACAAAGTACCATGCAAAAGTAATCTCTTTAGTAGTGTGAAGTGCAGAGTAATGGATAATAGGGACTACATTGATCATTGTGTAGCAAAGAAACAAAACCACAGATTGCAGTCATGCAATGTGGGGGATGAAAAATTTGTGTTGAGGTTGAGTGTGTGAGGAGTAGGGAACTAGGTGCCAAGAGTTAACTATTTTTACAGTGAGAGCTGAAGGGTGGCTGGGACAAGAGTTAACTGTTATATAGAGTAGTTGAGGGCTGAGACTAGAGTCGGTTAAGAAGTGAAGAGGTTAGTGAAAGTGGAATTACAAAGCCAAAGGGGAAGGAATTGGCGCAACAACTAATAAGGTTTATATTCTGAACATTTTTATTGGCCTCTATTTTTAGTCTAAAAATTGTGTAAAAAGTAGAACAATCAATAGAGCAGGTAATGGCCTACATTCTCAAGGGGTTGGTGCCTCTTGAAAAGTAGTGGCTTATTATATTAAGGTGGTTGGGGTCTCCTGTGAGTGGGTGATCACAAAAAACTTGATGTAATTAAGTAAATACTTGATTTACATCATAATAACAAACAGATTGGTGGTTTTTTCCCTTTGGGTTTCCATATAAAAATAGTTGTGTCAAAATGTGTGTTCTTATCAATTGATAGACAATATGCTCATGTGAATGGTTTACTTGTTTCTCTCTCTCTCTTCTCTCTCTCTCTCTCTCTCTCTCTCTCTCTCTCTCTCTCTCTATATATATATATATATATACTATACATACATATTCTATCATTCTATGATATATATTATTATATAAACTATACATTAATATACATACATACATACATACTATATATATATATATATGTATATGTATGTATGTATGTATGTATGTATGTATGTATGTATGTATACATACATACATATGTATATATATGTGTGTGTGTGTGTGTGTGTGTATGTATATGTATATATGTATATACATATACATATACATACATATTTACACACACACACACACACACACACACAGAGTATGAATGCTCTCATAAGTAACTAGAAAAAATAAAAGGAATTGAAGAATTGAGCTTAAATCTTAAGAACCTCACTATTACTGATTCACCTCCCCTCGGTGATTCAATTTCCACGTTAAACCTCTGAGCATCATGTGTTTGTTGCTCATGATGTGGGTGCTTGTGTTGATTTATATAGTTTTTTCTATGATTTGTTAATGATTGCTCACATGAATGGTTGCCATGTTTGAATGAGAAAATATAAATTGGCATAAAAATTTAAAGTTAGCTTTAATAATAATTCACCCCCACTCTTAGTATTAAACATTGTTTCTGACAATTGGCATCAGAGCAAGTTTCCTTCAAGAACAACTTAACTGCTTGAAGGTAGATCAAAGGGAAAAAATGGCTAATCAAACTTGGCATACACCAGAAGGAGTCCCATTTTTGAATGGAGTAGAGTATGTACTCTGGAAGGTTAGAATGTAAGCCTATTTAATGGATTTGGATGTTGATATTTGGTGCTCCCTATTGAATTAAGAATAGCGTAAGTAGAATGAAAAAGCCAATCAGATTATCATGAAAGGGCCATCAAAGCCAGATGCTGATAAAGTGAGGCATTGTGAGTAAAAAAAGGAAATTCTAGAAAAATTGCAATATATGTATGGAGAAGATAGAAAATTAGCTCAAGAGAAGGTCGAAGAACCTTGCTACTCAAGTAGTGATCATGAATCTGTGAAGGATGCTAATAATGAGAAGAAGAGAAGGAAGAAGAAGAAGAAGGATTCTTAAAGGAAATATGCTCAAAATATTTAAGATATCTCTTCCAGTGAGCAAGCTGTTGCTCATCACTCTCGAGAGGATGATGAAGAATCATAAGAGAGGCTAGGATGCTCAAAAGTTATTCTATTGATTTGTGATAAATGTAAGGAAATAGGTCAATTATTATCTAAATGTTCATGTGAATCACTTGAATATAGATATAACGATGCATCTAGTAGTAGTAATGAGGATAGACCTACCTTAGTAGAAATAGCAAAAGAAGGTACCTCTCAAGAGGAAGGAACACTTGATGAAGAAATAGGAGTGAGATCCTATGAGTGTTCTCGTGTAGAAGATAACAAGAGCATCCTTGGGAGTGATGAAGATTGGATACTTCTTAGGCATGTGGAAGATTCCATGGATATAGAGGGGAATGTAGAGCTCTGTGGTGACTCAGCTATCACCTCTCATAGCGAGGAAGGAGATCTAGATGAAAGGATCTATTTTAAAAAGAAGTTGACCTCTACTCTAAAAGAGATAAAGGAGCTATCATAAGAAAATATAAAAAAAATTAGTATTTTCACAAGTATGAGCTTGAGAATGAGAAGTTTAGCAAAACAATAATAGATTTAAATTCTCAACAAGAAGATGCTAGCAGATTGAATGGGATGTTAATCTTTCAGCTGAATGAAAGAGAAGCTCACTGCAAGAGACTATAAGCTGAAGTAGTCTCATTGAGAAATGAACTAGAAAGGAAAAATAAAGAGTTGTATCAATATTAGAAGCTCGGGGAGAGTAATAATGCCTCATATGAGATTCTTGCTAAGCAGAGATCCCCTCTCATCAAGGCTATTTTGGTATTCCAAGAAGAACCAAGCCCCAATAAGGAAAATGTTGAAGGGTCAACCACCCATGTAAGGATAGTTGGAAATTACAACAACAATAAAGGAAAACAAGTTGTTGGACAACAAAAACAAAAAGGAAATCAACAACAACAATGAGAAAAGAAGCAACAATATGGCGTTGAGCAACAACTTGAAGGAAAAAGTATGAACAACCAAAAGAGGCAATAATAACATAGAATTGATCAAGGTAGCAATTAAGAAAACCATGGAAGGCACATGAAGAACCAACAAAGGTCCTTTTCCCCTCAAGGACCAAGCCTTCAAGGAAAAGGTATATTCTATTATCAAAATCCTTTTCATGGTTATTATTTTTCTTGCAATAACTTATGACATAGAACCATGAATTGTAGATGGCATGCAAGAAAAAAAGTGTGGGGAGCAACAGTAGAAGAAAGAATGTTGGAAGTAGTAGAGGCCTTGATAGGAATGCTCCTATGTATAGAAATACGTTTACCCCATTCTTAAGTGATTAAAAATACTACAACTGTGGTAATTTCAGGCATAAGCTAGAAAAATGCAGGTACAACAAGGCGAAGCATGCCTCTCTAAGTATGCATGTTAATGTAGTAGCATAACCAGTGAAGACAAAAAAGGCATCTAAGTTTGTCTTAAGTAATATGTGTAAAGGGGGAATATTTAATAATGGAAGGAGAAATCATCAAGGAATTGAATCTTCTCTAAAGAAAAATCAGAGAAAAATTAAGAGGGATGATTCTCAGATTCCTGTAGTAAAACCCTTTCCAAGTGCTAACTATAATGAGCACAAGCTTCAGGTAGGGAAAGGGAGAAACAACTTAATCATTCTCTTACAAACAAAGAAAAAAGGATGAAAGAGGATTTGGGTGAATAGAGAGGAATGAAAGGATAAGATCTCTCTAGCCATGCACAACCAAGAGAAAGCCCAAACTAAAGAAAAAATGGAGAGGCTGGAAAGAAATGCTCCTACTAGGATTCGACCATTGAAGGTATGGAAAAAAATGAGGAAAATCTACTATGTGGGAATAAATCCTTTGTTTCTCTTCAGTGAAGGAAGATAATGGCCCCAAGGGAGGCTGAATAAGTTATATACATAAATAATAAAGCTTATACATAAGAGGTGCATCTGAAATTTAGTGGTATGGTCGAGTCCCCTTGCTGATTACAATGATAAATTTGTTTATTTCAAATATATTAGCATTGCGAGAGAAAGGAAAGAGAAGCAACATGGTTTCAGGGTGTTTACATAATAATACTTTATATTGTGGATAAAGACGAGCTATAATAGAAGTATGGCATGACAAGAGGCCCACAGTCAAGTCAGGTCCACAAGATTAGCCCCCACACAAAAGCACAAAAGTATTTGTAAGAGACCAAAGAGCATTGGCTTAGGGGGATCTAATTTTGTAGCAACAACAGAAAAAAATCAATAGTCTCAGGAAGAGCTATTATTCAAGAAATTAAAGGCTTGCATCTTAGATGAAATAACCTTATTTCATTTAAGTTGTGAATTTGATTATGCCTTGCAATCTTGTGTTCATGAAACACAATTGGTAGAAGCTTTGAATGCCCCTTATATTTCAATTGGTATTGCAATGTCAATTAGTGGTCTAGGTTCATATGGAGTAACCTTTTTGTGTAAGTGGGAAATTATTTTTGAGTAGGAATCATATGAGTTTTCCTGGTACAATATCCATTTTGTATTAATTTCTTTGTGCAATTGGAATTATTTAAGCAACAATCCATATTTTTTGGAGTAGTATTATATCAGGGGGAGAAGTTATTAAGATGCTCAAGTGAATTGAGTGCAGTTGCAACAAGAAGCAACAATAGTGAAGAGTAAAGTCCAAATGCATCACTAATAGATGGTATTTACATGCAACATAAATAGCATGAGCAGTCTTAATTGATAGCATTTTTCTTTTAACTGGTACAAAAAATGTATTCGTAATAAAAGTTCTTTATCCAGTAGCATAAGGTGTCCAGAAACGGAGGGTTATTGAATTAGATGAAGTATATGTTTAGGGGGAGAATATCACATATGTACAGTTCCTAGGGAAGCAATAGAAATTACAAGGAGACACAATAAATGTTTTAACTAATATTTGATTCTTGCAGATGTCTTTATTTATGATGATTGTAACTGAGAATGGATAACATACTTCTAATTCCCGATGAATAAGATATTAATCCTTGAAGATAACTTTGCAGAAGAAAAATGCACATCAGCAACCAGACCCTCAGTCATTGATAATTATTAATTGTAAGGGGGATAAGAAGCAACTTGTAGACCTTTTACATTGATGTCAAAGGGGGAATGTAAGTTGTGATGGCCCATGTAGAGGATAAAGAGAAATTAATGGCTCATGTAAGGAGAAGTGTGGAAGCATCATGCCGATTGGCCATTAATGTGGAGAAGTGATGAGGTTTTTCCATAAATGCCAAAGGGGCAGATTGTTGGACAATTGACATTTCCTGGATGGCTAGTGGTAGTGAGTGCATTGGCATTGATGTTAACAATCATGGGGGAGATGTGTTGAACAATTGACATTGTCTGACAGGGGAAAGTGTGTTGCCATTAATGTCAACCAAACTAGCATGGATGTGCTAGGTGGTAGTAGAGGTGCTTGATGTGTCAAGCTCAGGGGGAGTCCCATGGTTGCTGCAATATTTGGTAGAGAACCATAATACTATTACTATGATGGTTGGGAGACACAATATTTGGAGGCTATTCAACATCAATATATTTTCTCAAATTCGCTTGGAGATGGTATAATTGGATAGTCCTTGGAAAGAGATTTCCATTGGTATGCTGAAGTCTAGAAATGGTCTCTTTAAACAAAATCTATGGAAAATCAAAGTAAGGACCTAAAAGTAAAAGGTGCAATGCCCAAAACCTTGGAAACCCATAACTTTAATAATAAGTGTTACGGGATAATCTTAAGATAGGGTAGTGGGAATAATGCCTAGAAGCCTAAAAGGTAGTTGATAATGAGTGGAGAATGCCCAGAGGTTTAGATGCCTGGAAGCCTTGAATCCCAAAGATTGATTAATAAACGGCAACACATAACATAGAATTGAGCTAGTGGGGAAAAGTAAAGATTTTCTAGAAGATCGACATCCTAGAAGCAATTTTAATAAAGATTTGATCATAATAGTGGGGCCTACAAGTGGAGTTTTTTAGAGGTCTACAGGCGGAGGTCTTCAAAGGTTGATGCTAGATTAGGGGTTCTTGATCCAGGTTTAGAGTTAGTTGTGCCAAACAAATCCCTACATTACTAGACCTTTCGACATCAATCCGCATAGCGTAGACTGAAGTCTCACCTGAAGCAGTATCGAGGGATGCTAGAACCAAGTTTTCACATCCAGAGATCAGTGTGATGTATTTTTATGACCTATACCTTCCTTCACGTAGATCTCTAATCCCTTAAGGCTTGGAGCTAAATCCTCCCTTGATCAGCCTCTAGACCTCCGCAAAGTTCTACGACTAGCTTTTGTAGACCTTGAACAAGAAAATTAGCTACTTACGCACACCATATATTACCCTTAGATCAATATCTAGTCAGATCTGCCTAAGTGTTCGATTACTTTAACAGAAAGTGTTATGATCTTCGCGTAATCACTTAACATTAATTATGTTCAAATAATAAGACAGATCAAGTAAATTCGCGCATCAATACATCATTATTTTATAAAGACATCATTTTATCACAACATATATCAAAATCATACATAATAGAAGTAAAGGGATAAAACAAAAGAATTTCTCCAACAATATTCTTTATTGATCTTCAATATAGATTTACAGACTCAATGCTTCCCTACACACTCAGTTGCAGGGTCTGCACACTTAGCTGCGAACACTACTCTAGGCCTCTGCGCACTCAGCTGCAAAGCCTTTTTCCCCTCTAAGACTTACTTCTCTACGCTAGACTTCTTTTCTCGTACCTATAGACAAACTTACTTCTTTGCCTTAGACTCTCTAAGACACACCTATTTATACAATCCCATGGTCTGCGGACCATGGGTAGATCTTCAAAAACCGACTCAAGCTTATGTAAAGAAGGGTAAAAACCCTTTTTGACTCTTGGCTATCTACACACTCCGCAACCACAATTTGCAGAGACTTTTCATCTTTTTACATCAAAACTTGGGTTTTTGCCCCAAAACTGACCCAGAGGACCCCATCCCAAGAGGCCCGCAACACAAAGGTTGTGAATCACCCTCGAGTCACTCAACTAGCACAATGATCTTGTTGTGAAGAGCCCCCAGCTCCATCCACACAACTGCTACTTCAACTGTGCTCTGCGTGGCTGCCTGCTTCATTTATTCCACCAGCTACTCTATGGCTGGTACTTTTCCGACTCGCTTGATATTCTATTGTGTAAGCTGCAAGTTTGCCAACTTTTCCTGTATGTTGGCCATGACTAGGTAGGCTTCGTCCAACCAAGGACCCAACCATTCCTTAAGGACTACTTCATTTTTATGCGTCGCTTCCACTTGTGTAAGAAGTTGCTTTACCTCTTGTAACTTGGTGAGGCACCGCATCATAGCAATGGAGCATGTCATTGCCCTCACTTTGTCGTACTGCTGCTGGAGCTTGAGGATCTCTATATTCAAAATATACACGGTGGGATCTTCCTACAGGGCTGTCACCACTTCCATGGCCTGTTCGAATAAATCTGTGTAGTTAACGACCGTGTCATCCACAATAGCGATTCCTTCCTTGACTACAGCTTCACGCTGTTCCTTGACTTCGAGCAGAGTGGAAGGTTGTGACTTGAGTTCCACCTCCATGATTTTCATGTTGAGTTCAAACTAAACTTTGGCCACCTCTGCCTTAGCATCGCGAATGCCCACAATGAGTTTATGGATCATGGCCTCAAGTTGCACTTCCTTAGGGATGTGAAACTCCGACACTGTTCAACATGCCTCTGCAACTGCTGCCACCAATTGGGCATTCTGATCCTTGATTGTATCTCTTTCTTTCAGAGCCTCCATCTTCTTGGTGAAAATTTGTTCATTGTTCATTGTGTATTCACTGATTAAACTAAGAGCATGCTGCTCTCGTGCTCTCAATTCCACTGTCACACCTGTCTGTAGCACGTGAAGATATTTGTTGGGGAGTGCTGCAATGTTGAGGCTGATGTTCTTCAGAGTGCTCACGATGACCTTATCATTGGTTGATTCCGTGCTCACGGATCCTTCGGGCAGCGCGACTGTCCTGAGATCTACTGTCCTGACCAGCTCTACAGCCTGGTTGGTCCTTGGTGCCAGGATTGTCTACGTGGCATTGCCTTGTCCTGCACCCACCTGAATTCGGTTGGTTTGGATATGCAGTTCATGCAAATCCTTCTAAATATTGCCTAAGGACTGCAAGTGCTGTTGCTCAAATTGCTGCAACAGTTTGACAGTAGTGTCACACACCTTGTCCCTGATCTCATCGAGATTGCCGTCCGTCAGGGTAATGGGATCCAGCGTTGGCATAATCACCTTTGACTTCTTCTGGGGCCCCTCCTTCTGCTATTCTCTATACCTCTTTACCAAGAATGGAGTGCTCTACCCCTCATCGCCACCACCACCCTGCGCTGATTGCTCTTCCTCCTCAGTCTGGGGCAAAGGGGATTTATCGCCTCGCTTGGAGTCATACTGCTCTTGTTCAGCTTACTGCTTTGCAGCACACTCCTTTTCCAGTCGAGCCTTCTCCCCAGCCTCATTCCTTTGCTACGCGACCAACTTCTAGGCTACCTGCTTTGCTGCATCCTTCCTTTTTCTCTCTGTTGAGCTCCCCATGCCTTTTCTTGTACCTGCGGCCAAGTCGGACAGAGAGCGCCAATCTACTAGCCAACACTTAATTACTTCTTGAATCGCATCCTCCATGGTGAGATATGGCAGATAAAACCACTTCTGCTCTAGATCCTTCCATGCTCGGAAATAAATGTGGTGGAAGTCTGCCTTGAATTCCGCATATTCTGATAACTATTCAAACACGGTTGGGGAGAATCGTGGGTGCTGGTTGATGCCCATGTGGATGCTTGCCTCCGTCAAAACCCATAAATTTTTTGTTTCTGTGACTCGTGTGGGGTCCTTCATGGCCCAAAGGCAGGTGCATTGTGTAACCTCTGGCAATTGTGCCTGCAAGGGAGGAAACTGATTGTCCTCTGACCACTCCCAAGCAACCAACACAATAGAGAGTAACAACCATGCGTAGTGGAAGGTCTTGCTCTCATCTTGAGCCTCGTGATAATTCACAAGGAACTCACTACACAAATAGCGCAACCAGTTAAGTGGCACACCCTCCACGCACTGTGCAACTAATGAGATCACGGGTGCCAGAACCTCGTCTGCATGAAATTTCCTCATGACCTTACCGACGAGTATCTGCGTGGAAATTTGCACTGTGGGGTTGTTGATGGATGTTATGGAGTACCCACACGACTTCTTGAGAAGCTCAAATTTTGCCTTCATCTTCTCTGCCAAGTCTCACTCTCTTTTCTTTTCGCCAAACTCCTTGGCTAGATTCAAGCCTTCATGTGGTAGGAGCATGATCCTATGGATGAGCATGTCTGTGATGGGGATAGGTACACCAAGCCATATGCATCCATCGTGCACCAGAGTCCGTAGTTGCAGTATACATGTGGTATTTATGTTGGAGCAGTGGTAGTGGGCTACCCACAGTACGTTCAATAACCCAGACTGCTCTACTCCACGAATCCACTGAACTAGCTCCAACGTAGTGACGCCGGAGTCTTTGTAATATACATGCTTCATGTAATTCTCTGTTGCGAGGTGGGGGAACCTCTCATGGTCAGCCAAGTCTCAATCCTCCATATTTAAAAGGGGAACCCATGCCAGGCACAAACCTTCAAAGGCGATCTTTTTTGGAAACAGGGGCATGTGAATGACAAATTTTTCCATGTCTGGGTCCTTTTTGACCTTCACCTTTCCTTTACGTGGAGGGATATACTTCAAAAACTTGGAAATGAGCTCTGTGCCCTTAGCATCTATATCTTCCGCACCCTCTTCGGCCTCCAAATTTACAACTTTCTTAGGCTACTTGTCCTTCTTCTGTGCCTGGGTAGCAGAGTGCTTCCTAGGTGATTTGCACACTGGAATTAGCCTCTTTTGCTTGTCTTTCTTCGGCTTATGGGTCTCACGTACTGGTGTAGTATTTGGCCTAGGCAACCTCGGCGTCGTAGGCACAGGAGCCAGAGCTTCCATGCTCACAACTTCTGGGGCCACTCCCTCGGAGGCAACAGTTCCTCTGGTGCTTGCAGTCTCACCTAGTCCTGACATAGTGTTGCAAATGAACTGTCAGGTTCCTTCGAGTAGAGTATCAAACATAGAGCTTGCGGCCAAATCTTCAAAAAACTTTTGATTCATAAGCGATAGACAACACAATGTAAAAATTCTAAGGATATAAAGTGTTCTCTACTGGACGACCCCACATAATTTATAGGAGATTTTGAATTCAAATTCGACCATTCCCCCCAATATCCATCCATTAATGTTGAATTGGCAGCAGATCTCCAACGAATTCATCCTTAAATATTGCCCCCACCCCCTCCTCTTAACCGTCTCCTGGTTGTAAATCATGAACAGTGACCGTAACAGTCATTTTCAGGGAAAATTTTAAGAACCAACCTAAATTTATATATATAATAAATGGGTGAATCCCCATGATACATAGGAAAATTAGGAGGTGATTTTATCAATAATATAATATGTATATATAATTTTTTTGGCGAATCTCTCACCAGATTATATTATCTTGTAAAGTCATGGTGAATCTTTCACTGGATTATAAAATATTGTAAGATCTTGGCAAATATTTCACTGAATAATAAAACATTGTGAAGTCTTGGTGAATGTTTTGTTAAAGTATCAAACCATTTATGATAAGAGGAAAACATATTCATTAAAATGTAATATACTAACATACATGTTTGGAAAAAAGAAACATAGTTTTCTCTTCCTACAAAAAATGTTGCAAGTTTTAGTGGCCGTGTTTGTCAAGGTTCTTATTGTACACTCTTTCATATCCTTTTATTAGTTTTGATCATATTACACAACAAAGTTCTTGTAGGTGTTGATCTTGACCACCAGTTCTATCAAGGTAGGAGAGATTAATATTTTCTCTACCACTTTTGTCAAGCTACCACTTTTGTCAAGCTATGAAATTTCTTTCTTATTCCATAGACTCCAACAGTAAGATAAAAAAAACACATCAAGTTTGTTTACCCCAACATGCCAACAAGTAGCAAGCCCCAACTATATAATGTAAGAAAGTAGTAGGTATCCCAAAGGCTTGGAGGGGATCTAATGGAAAGAAGTGACCGTTGTTAGAATCCTTCCAATCAATATATAAATATATAAATGTAGATTTAT